>VZDJ01000041.1:3582569-3881510 GCA_008694505.1 Cyanoderma ruficeps
TAGGTCATCAACAAAGACAAAAGCCCCTTTCCCCGGTGGAGCAGTGTAAATGCTCTTCTTTCTCCAGCAAAATTAAACCATTAATTTTATTCGTGTTAATTTTCATCTTACTTTGAAAAAGCAGAAAGAGAGAGCGAGAGAGACTGGAAGAAGAAAAGAAAAGAAGAAAAGAAAGAAGGAAAATCACACACTTTCTGGGGAGCCTGCCTGACATTATTATTAGAACCAGTTCTTTTGGAATCCATGACCTTTTATTTTTATCAGATGTGCTGTAAAGGTCACAGAAACATGGGGAGGACATAGTTATAAATCCACATGGAGTTTAATCAAAGGTGGCATGTTGTTCTGAAGTAAACAAGCTAATAAAACTATTCCAGTTTAAACAAAGAAAAACAAAAGAAAAGAAAAACCCTTTGTTAAAGACTGTCAACAGAACTCTGATGAACTTGAATGTATCAATGGAATTAATTAGGCAAGAAGGATTATAATAAGTGAATTTCGGTTTTGCATCTACAGTAGCCTCTTTGGCACCCGGAGTAAAATGCTTTTATTTTGAGTCCTGCACGTCATTCCAAAACATGTTGTGGTGCACAGTGTGCTGCTGGGGAGATGTATTCACTCCAGCTAATTACAAGACAGAGAGAACTTGAACTAAAGGCAACCACGGAGCAGACTGCTACAGTTCTACCAGCCTGTATCCTGACTGCATCACAAACGCTTGGGACATGGTGAAGTAACAACATAAATGGAAGAAAGATATGACACCCTGCATTTCTGCATGTAGTGTGACAACAAATTTTAATTACAGGCCTTGAAAAAATTCTCCCCTTTTTCTTTTCTCCCTCAAAAAATATCAGGTTGGGATGTCAGAAAAAGATAGCATTCCAGTGTAGGTACTATACAAGCTAAGGAGTCAAAAGTATTGGTATTTGTTGTACTTCTTCTCAAGGTTAACTGGTTATGCTGAGTTCCTGGGAAATGTCTAACATACATTTAGGGTCTAGGAATAGGACAGGAGGCAGAGTTGAAATACCAGCTACCAAGGGTGAAAATGGTGAAACAACCTGAACTTCCTGGCTAGAAGACGAGTAAAGAGTTTGCTTCTCTTGAAGAATATGTAGATCATGTTGGCAAAGCCCGGTCCTGCATGAGTACTTGTGAATACTGAATCAAATGCCAAGACTTATAGAATACGTTATAAAATGGTCAGTGAATGGGTGTTTTACTGTTATAGATGCACATTAACAGCAGCATGCTTCTCCCTGGAAAGGAGTCTGGGCTGAGTTTTTCAGTACAATACTCAGAGAAATAGATAAAGGCTTTGAATATCTCACTGGCTGTCTAAATAACTCTTTGAAATAAGAACTGGTTGTCAGACCTACTAAGGTACATTTGAAAATCACTTTAGCAGTTACATGACTCAACAGATGTCTAAATACCTTAGGAAATACAATCTTTTACGGTTAGATATACAGGGACAGATGTATACATATTTTGTCTCTTATAGTAAGGCTTGTTACTCAGATGAGTCTGGATCCACTGGGAAAATTCAGGTCATGCCACACAGCTTTTAGGCACTTTGCCTTCTTAAGGAAACCACAGCTCAAAGCTGGGTGCTTGAGGCTTCTCCATATAGTGAGAAAAACAGGTTCCAAGCCACCACCTGCAAAGATCGTATACACCAGGAGTCTTTTAGTATTAGAGCAAGGTAAAATCAACTTAAGGAAAGTTAGGTACCCCTCCACTCTCATAATAGCTGGTTGTTTAACCCAAGAAACAGGAACTGTGTCAAACCCAGGAAAATGCCCTGGTTAGGACAGCTCTCCTGAGAAATGGCCTAAGTCCCTGCCCAAGGGGATGGATGGCCTGAACCTGGGTCCTCAGCCCCCAGCAGGGAAGCACAGGCAGCCAGGCAGCCAGAGTCAGAGCAGAGGAGGCAGGATGCGAACATGGGGGGAGGCTGAAATGAGTGCTAAGTGCCTGCATCTGTTTTGTGAGCCTAATCTATATTTCTTGGCTCTTTAATTCCTCCGTGGGGCTTATTACACGAGGCTGGTGAAATGTATCAAGAAGTACACTGTGGTCTGACTGTGGAAAGAAGCCATTTTCTCCATGCATATAATTATAAAACTAATTCTAGGTCTTTTGTCAGCTGTCTTGCCTCTCCCTTAAATGCTCTTGGATGGTTGTAGAGCCATAAAATGGGTTCAAAATAATACTTGAAATTAATACATTTTGATTTAGATGACCATTTATTTTACAGCCCTAGTTAAAATGTCAGGGAGATTTAACAGAAGATAAACTTTGCATTTGCTAGAATAATTCTAGCAGCTCAAAGCCATGTTTTGAGGGTCTAGTGTTAACAGTATTTTCCATTTTCCTTGACAAACGGACTGTAAGTTAGCCATCAGTTAATTATTGACAGATAGAGGTGATATATCAGATAATATCTGATATCAGAGAATCACAGGAATTAGATGCAGAAAAAACTTCTTATGCCATTCATGTCCTTACCAATATGGAACGCTTTTGTATTCTATATATCTATACCGTTCATTTTACATAACCTAAGAAATGCTGCTTTCATTGTTTCTCCTGGAGTCTATTCATTAACAGGAGCTTTTTTCTAATATGCAGCTTAAATGTTCATTACTTCATTATGCTTCACAATGAACTGAGCTCAGTGCTTTCAGCATATAGTCATAATTTTTACCTACCAGCTGGAAGTGTACTCTACTCTATGAAAACATCAGAATTATCATACAGCTACTGACTTATAAAACATTACTCAAATCCTGTAATGTTTTCAAATCTTGAGCTATTAATAATTTAACATAATTAATTCAAAACACTTCACTCAATGTGAACCAGAGAGAGATGATGGGGAAATGATGCATATTCCATCTTTCAAGGGTGGAATTAAATATGGAAAACAAGGAAAAGATAAAGACCTGCCAACACTTACTTGGAGTGTAATTCGCTTGTTTTGAACTTACTGTAAATTTCACGTTTCTCAGACTTTCAACTAACTTCACAGGCATAAATGAAAAAAAAACCTTTCCCCTATCACAAGCAAACAATTTAACACGGTTAGAGCTGTTTGTGAGGCATAAGAAGAAAAGAAACAAATTAACAAATGGGTGAGATTTCGCTGCAAAGAGGAGTAACAATTAAGCAAACAAACAGTCTTATAGAAAATCCTTTAAAATGCAATTCACGGAGATTCCTTCCTCTTTTTGTTAAAGCTTATCAACAAAGAGTATTGTATTGCTAACACTTTTGCTTGATTAAACCTTCTTTAAAAGCATGTTGCTGTTGCTCTTTTCATGATAGGGTTGCTTTTATTTAAAAATTTTATTTATTTAAATCAAGGCTGGACCCAACCTTTGTTTTCCTGGCTGGAAATTCTTGCTGTTAGAAAGAACTGCAGGTGCTAAATTATGGCACAATACATCGCAGCTGCAGAAGTGCACCTGGAAAAAATTAGACTAGTAATGAAAATTTCACCTGAGAAGAGCCAAATTGGAAGTCTCAGAGATTGAATGCTTCCATTAAGCCACCACTCAGGAACAAACCAAGTAATAAATATTGAAACTTTCTTCTTTACTTTGACCATGAAGACTTATTTCAGATGTGTTTTCTTCTCTATTTGGGGAAAGAAGGGAAGAACTCAGGCAGAGCATGTTCATCTCTCATCTCCATTAAATCCCTAGCCAATATCTACTGCCAATAGAGGTACCAATTAGTACTAATTGTAGTAGACACTAATAGTGTAGACACCTGTCACTATCTATTGAGCTGGGACTGTCAGTAAATTCACAAAGGCCACCAAAAAAAACATCTGGAATAATAATGATCATCATTTTGGTACCGACCCAATCTGAAATTAAACTGTTGAGTCTGAGGTAAGAAGCTGAGCAATCCTTTTTGAAGGTACCATAATTTAATAAAAGTAATGCACACATATATATAGTTTTTTATTACAGAACCACACAAAAAATGATACAGAACTTGTTACCATAGCAACAGTGCTTTCTACACTTCATGGACCAACGATCCTCACTATTTTGGAGCATTACAATGGATTCATGCTTTATAAAATACCATCCCCCCCTCTGGACAGTGGCAGGACTTGTGTGGGTAGAATGATGAACCCCAGACTGCCCTGATCCCCTCCACAGCTGACACGTACATCACTCATGCCCACATAGGGCAATGTTCAGGTTCTCCTATTTCATGTGTAATAATGTGGTAATTTTGTATGTAATATGTCCCAATGCGATGAAATGCGGCCACCTTTCATTTTGACAAAAAGCATGAGGAGTCTGTCAGCTTCAGCACAACAAGGGCAGCTCAAGGGCCAAGCCTGAACATAGTTTCCAGGCCACCTACAGATTATGTGATGTAAGTCATTCCAGTAAATGCTCCCTTCCTTCAAAGTGGTCGGGGGGAGGACAAAAGCTCCCATGTTGTGAATCACACTAAACCAGCCTGACACAGGACATGTCCTGCTTGGCCTGGGGATGAGAACCAGCACCTGTTGGTCTTGGGGGAATTTGTAATTCCCACAGTTATTCTGGAAGCACTCCAGGCACACACTGCAAACACTACAGATGATAACAACCCATTTAACACTGAATGTTAGAGATTACATGTAAGCATGATAGAGAAAAATTAAATCCATTAAAAATCCCTTCCAAGCCGTGATTAGCTATTATTATTTTTTAATTCATTGTAAAATACACTGTACATAAGGGAAAAGCTAACAAACATAAATAAGAGAGAAGTTAACAAACACATCAATTTTCATTTTAACTTAGGCCTCTTACCTGAAATAAATAGAAGGGGTAATGGTAACTCATGTAGATGAGTAAGGTATGTTCTAAAATCTTCTGGATGAGGGAGTGCTGCAGAAATACCAACAGGATGCCATTTGTGAGTGGCTTCTCTCTGGCAATGAAGAGATCTGCCTGCAGTACTCAGAGAGGTCATTCTTCCTCCATGTGGAACAGCTAGACAGCCATGGATTCTCAAGCAGTTTCTTTGCATCAAAGGAAAAAAGGGGGATTGGGAATTCAGTGGATTCCTGCAAGCTGTGTTCTGCTTGAAGCTAAGCACCAAAGAAATCCACAGGAATATATATGGAGAAGTCTTTGGGAAGGCATTTTCTAAAAGATAGACATATTTCATTTTTGAGTTCACGGATAAGATTTTGAATTTCTGCAGGTTGGGAAATCCACTATGAAGCTTCTGTCTGCATTCTAATCTCTCATGAGGTTGCGTCTCAGGGCCAGCAGCACATATCAGCTCCAGCAGTGCCTGGTGGGCCCAGCTATGCTCATAAGAATGGTCACTTTTCTTCATCTTTCTCTTGGAGGAAACACAGAAATGTTTGCCATTAATCACTAACTCTCCAGACAGGACATGTATCTGGAGTTCCTTTGCTCACCAGAGGGCTGTACAGACAAGCCTGAAAAAGTGTTCATTTGCTGTCCTTTCAGTACAGCATTTCACCTTTCCCCAAGCAGACAAGAAGTGATGGCTTTAACAGTGCAACCTGCCCTATATGCTTTGAGAGAAAATATTGCTACATGCAGCTAAGTTTCCATTCAGGAGCCTTAGTGTACACCCCGAAAAGACCTGTCTGTGAGAGAAGCTTCTTGGCAAAGACATCCCTCTTCTTTTAAGAATTAATTAAATTGGTCACCAATGGAGGGTAAAAGAACTCAGCAAAGGACTTCAAAACAGAAGCTGTAATCAAAGTATGGACATCACTCCACCCACATTTGCTTCAGCAGGTGAGTAAATGAAATCTGCTTTTGCAGAGAGGTAGCACAAGAAAAGCTCCACAGAAGGAGATGAAGTTGTTTCTCCAGCCTCTGAAGAGCGTTCCTCCTCATCTCGTGTTCTAGGCCAGAGTATTTTGACTGACACGGAAGCCTTGCCTTGGCACTGCAACCCTTGCCTTTCCACCTCTGCCCTTCAGCAGGGAGGATTTGAACAAGTTAAGAACCAATCAGACACAGACAAAGAAGTACAGGGTGTCTTTCCTCACTTGTTGAAAGAGGGGAAAGCCAATCTTTGTCATGGTGTGAAAGATATCTCTTTTTTTAGCGCGCACTGTGCACTGTCTGTTAGACTCCTTATTTATTTGACTGTTTAATTCAGTACATGACTTCAGTCATGTAATCAGATGTTTGGTGTTCATTTTCAGTCAGTTGACAAACTGTCTGAAAGTTTGAGTCATTTGATCAAATACTTAATGAAATAATCACTGGCTGAATCATGCTGACAGATCCAGATTGGGTTCTCCTTTAGCTGATTTTTTTGTAGACTAGAAAGTTGCCTTGTGCTGAACGTAGCTAAAACGTCTCTTTGATCAGGCAGTTTGGCACTGTTTGCTATGCTGAAGATACCTTGTGCACCTCTGCCTGAGCAGCCTCCTGCTGCCTCCACTCTGCCTGAAAACCATGACAACTCACTCCTCCCTTCTCTGGGGCGATCACCCCCCTCCTCCCTTCTCTCAGCTGATGATTGTCCAGATGGACTTGTATTCATTTGGCTTTCTTTATCTTACTCTAGTGCTCTGCCCCCCAGAGAGCCCTGCATCCTGTCCAGCCTCACCCTTGGTCCTCACCCATGGGTATCTGCACTGGAGATGTCTTGCTGGGGGGGTTCCCTAGTGCCCTGACCACCCACAGCCTTCTTTTACTAGTTAGGCTGCATTTTCAAAAACGTTTCCACACATCTTTCACAGCACCCACCTCAAGATGAGAGCCGCCTACACCATGTGGGCCAAGGTGGGCACTGTGTTATTCCATCATTGACATTTACAACACTAGATTGTGTTGATTACTACATAAAATACCTCATCCTTGGTGCTGGGGGTTCTAGCTCATTAGCACATGTGTAGCATTTAAAACGTTAATAAAATACAGTGACCTTTATTACAAAAATAGTTCCCCTGTTCTTTGATTTTACAAGTCTCTGTGATCAACTGGAAACCTTAAAATTAAGCTTGCAGCACCTATAATAGAGTTTGATTTCATTCTGAGGAATGCTTGTAGATGCATACATTCAAGATTTGCTCACTCTGAGTAAATGTTTTTGCAATATTCACTATCTGCTTCAGTTGAGGAGGTTAAAGTAACATGGTAAATGATCCTGGTTTCTAAGAAATAATCCTGAGTGATCTTGGCCAAGCATGATCAGAGAAGAAACATCATCTAGGCCATAAAACCATTTAAACTGGATTTTTGGTGTTTCTCATTAAAAAAAAAGTCTGTTTCTTTAATATATTTTTGGAAGCCACCTTTCAGGCCCTTCAGCAGCTTTTGGCTCAGAAACAGATATGAAAAGAGCATAAAAGACACTTTAAAAATATTCGACAGATTTTTCTAGATGTATATTACATTTTTCAGAATCTGCATGATCTCACACATTTCATAGCTAATCCACTGCAATCTATCAACTAAACACATGGACTTTTCAAATAATTTTTATGAACTGGAAAATCAAAATGCTAGTAATCAAAAACTGACCATCCCTATGTTGCACTTTATGTTACACTATAGCACTTTGCTAGAATCTACTCTAGTCTTGCATATGCTCTTTGATAAATTGAAAAGAATCACCTTCTGAGAATTTTTCTCTTTTGAGAGAAAATTCCTATTTTAATGCAGGCTAAAACAGTGCAGCTTCCTCAGAGAGTTTATGATGACCTTGTCAGGATTGGGACAGATATTTTTGGATGTCTAGTTATTCCAAATCTTCTGCCTAGGCTACTTTAACGTTTTGGGTTTTTATGACAGACTTTGAAAACACAGCTTATAGAAAAATACAAATATAAAACAAAAATACATGGTTTTATCTTGACTACTCAGAGATTAAAATGATCATGACTTGTGAACTCCACAGCAAACACCCTTATGGCATTTTCTAGTCCTTTGTATTATTGATAGGATAAATTTCTCCATTCACTAGGGCCTGCCAGTTGTAATAGCATTTATCAAACTCCAGTGTGCATAAAAATGCATTCTTCATATACTTGAACTATTTATCTAACAGCTGAATCAAATTCTTAAGTTTTGTTTGCTCAGGGAAGCTATAATTACAGTAAGTTTTAGCACCAAAAATATAATCTTCAGTATTCCTAAAGATTCATGCTTGCACTGAGCATTTTCAGTACTTTCATTCACTTTAAAAAATATATTTATTTATTTATTTGGCATTGATTTAGATGTGATACTGCCCACATATCTCGTTTCCGGTGCTTGCAAATATGAAGTTCAAGGTTTTGTCTAGCCTGTCTGGCAAGCAAGGCTCTCTGTATTGAAAGGTGCAGAATATGCTATGAGCTCCGTTTTATCATGCCAATTAATGTTTGACTTGTTTGTCTGCCATGTGATGAATTAAAAATGCATGATTTGGATGCTGGTGAGCTAGCCATTTTCTAGATACAATCCTCTGGATGCTGCCATTCTTCCAGTTGATCTTTTTGCCCTCCCTGGGTTGGCAAGTACCATATATACCCTACTGCTCAGATTTTTCCCTAACAGATGGCTCTCTTTACTGGTTGGGACTCAATCTGGTGATTCTCTTTAATATGCTTTAGACTGAAGAATATCCAGGGACAGAGAGCTGATCTACCTTCCTAAAGCAAAAACATCTAAGAAGATAAAGTTAAACAGACATGCTTTCTGGACTATGTTCTGTTCTATGTATGCCATAAATCAGAATTTTCGTTAATATCAATTAAAATGTAGTTTCCCCAGTAATAAACCTTACATAGGGAAATAAATCAGCTTTCATTTATTCTGTCATAAATGGAAGAAGAGCATTTCATGTTATTTTGTGGATGATCTCTATGGAGCAAACTGAGCACAATTGCATATTTGATTTTAATTAAAACTCAGGATACCCTTCGAGTTTTGTTAGGAAGATGTCCTGGGTGTGATTAGCTGAGACCTGTGCTGAGAAGTTAATTTGACATACAACATATTTTTCATGAGGTAACTGTCGCAGGAAGTTGTTTGTAATAGCTGTCTTTCCCAGGCCTGTGGGGGCAACAAAAAGTAATGGCTTATCCTGAAGCAGCAACTTCTCTAGTATGCAGCACATCTGCATAACAGTCCCAGTGGTGCTCACAGTAATGTCATTAAGCTGAGAGAAAAAAAGAAAGAACCAAAAGATGCAGATACTGATAAAGGTGTTTCATTACCCACTGTACACAGAATAACAGTAGAACTCAGTTGTAAAATAGTTTCAGGTCACAATAAAATCAAAACCCACAGAAAATACCTGGGAATGACAAAGGGTTTACAGTTTATGAGCATCAGGCTGGGTGGAATTGCCAAGTTGGAGAGTTAAACACAAAAGAGCACTAAGAAATTCTGTTTGGTACGAGGGAGGGAAGCTATTATACGCAAAGCTGGTAATGAGAATGCAGTGTCGTTAACTGTTTTCTTTTACAATATTTGACACCAGGATGGCTTAATGCTATGTTGTTTTCTCTTCGAGCTACAGTTTTCCTTTGCAAGAGTGTGAGAGCAGAATTCTAATGTAGGTATACACTGGGAAAAAAGGACCTCACTGCTCTGCTTTGTCTTTTTCAATCTCTCACACTTTAACTGGAAGGTCATTTCATTTATTACACACAGAAAAGGGCAGGAGCCCGGCTTAAAACTTGCTATGTACTCGTATATCAAACTGGCACTTATTTTGTTCTCCCCTATCTGTCTTAGCTTCCTACCCTCCTCACTGCTATAGGTGCATGGTCTGGCTAGAGAGAGGTGAAAATAACCTCACTGCATGCACTGTTCCTTCACACCCTTCCAAAGGAGTTACCTGAACTTGGGGTATGGGTGACAATTGTTTGGTTGTTCCACAAGGCATGTTCTAACCTCACCAGCTATTCCTCTGCATGAGAAAGCTACAAAGAAGGTGTGCTCCATGCAGCAAGATCACAAAGCAATTTCATCTATTCACAGCTGGCTTATTAAGGGAATCTAGCAAATGACAGTATCATTGAAGCATTATGTTTTCTGCCCTTTTCCTTTTGAACATAGCTTTGAAAATGTAACCAATATAAGCTGATAGAAACCAGTTGCTGGGGTTGATAGGTTATCACTTATATTTCTTGAAAACTAGAAGTTATTCAGTCCTCTTTACCAGGGTCCTGGTAGAGAGGACTGAATAACTGTGCTTTGAGCAACAACAGCTGTAAGAATATTTTCCAGGCCTGTCCAGGGCTAAATGTAGTGCCATGTCTGCATTGCCTTCCCCAGTTTCTGGGCTGACAGCTCTCCTCTCCTCTCGACTCAACCTTGCCACAGTGCAGCTGCCGCACTGCTGAGTGGCCCATGGAAATACACTGTACCAGGCTCCTGTACAGTACAATCAAGGTGTGGAAGTGCAGAAAAAAGAAGTGAAGAAAAAACCACTGTTGTGTAATGCTCTGTCTTTTTCATATGAACTCTCTCTTTGGCTGAGGTCAAACCACATAGGTCTCCTTCCTCATTCTCTTGGATTATTACTGACAATACATTTGCTCCAGAGTGGGTATATTGTGTGCAGCAACATTTTGCTGGGCAGCACACAGACATACAGATAGAGCTAACTCACCTCCTGCAAGACCCTGAATTATGAACAGAAAAAGCAGCTAAAAGGTTGGAGGGAAAGCCAGAGATGTGTTACAGTGTCCCAGGGTCAAAATAGCAATTTTGGGACAAAATAATTAACAACATCTCTAACTGGCTGTGACAGGGTCCCTTCCAGCAGGATACTATGGTGAGCAGCACAGGTGGGTAAGACCCATTATCCTCTACTGAGGATGCCTGTTACATTTGTAGAGAACCATGAACCAAATATACATCAGTGTGTAGGCAGTTAACATCCTTTTCATTTAAACAAGAAGCCTTGAAGCCTTTTAAAGCTACAGACTGAAGAAGAAGCAGTTGTTCAGTACTCCCGCAGCAGAGTATAGCCTCTCCTCTGGGATTCCTACCCATTTTTGTAAAAAAGATTAATTGTGTTTGGAGCATGTCCTGAAGTACTGGCTCTCTAATTTGCCCTTTTCCTGACCAGAAGCTGTCTCTGGGCATGGCTGTACATTACTGATGGGCTGGCATTAGATGTTCTTGGAGATGGACACCCATTTTTAGTAGTGCCTCACCCCTGCACAAATCACATACTAGGGGACCTTGTGCTGCCATAGAAAGGGGAAAAGGGAAGAATAAAATCTATCTAATTATCACAGAAAGTTTGTGGCTCCAGAGGTGTGCACTACACACATGTAAGGATACACAATTAAGCTGTGAATTATGCACAGTTTGGCCTGTACAATATTGCTAGCTGTCTTACAGATTGGTTTCACTCCAGTCCAAATTCTCAGCCTAAAAGGTTAAATATATAATACTCCATATTGTCAGTAATCCATTTTTCCTGCTTTGAGCAGTAGGAAGAAGGTGAACATACAGGTAATTAAAATACATTTGTTGAAAAGGTCATGCAGAGCTACAGTTCAACTGAATAGAAGGATTATGATCCTATTCACCTAGTCTGGTGACAAACATACTGAAGATGGAGCCTAAGATACAATTAATCTGTTTTGCTGTCACAGAATGGAAAATGGCTCAAATTTAATCGTATTCTGGTCCTGGAAAAATCCCAATCCGTAGTGGTCCCAACATGCTCTGCTACAATTGCAATAGGCTATGACCACACTTTTCCGAAGAGATTTAAGGAGTCACTTGCTCCAAGTCTATTCAAATGCAGTTAGAGCATCTCATTCATGTTGCTGTAAAAATATCAGTTTACTTTACAGAAGTAATTCACACAGCGCAGCCACATATTAGTGGCTACTACCTCCTGGCAAATAATGAAGTAATTAAAATCCATTCTCAGTTTGAAACCACTGATCATCCCCTTCATCCTGGGAGAAAACTTACGACAAAGTTATGTGTGCCTACATCTTCTGTGGAGTCTGATCTCAGCTCAGGAGTCTGATATCTGGCTTTATCAAAGACAGGACCTGTTTTATATTTAGATTTCAACAGTCACCAGAGGAATCTAAAGGTATCTCCTCTGCATGAATACATAAAAAAAGAAGTTGCGAACATAGCATTTTTCATGCTACTCACTGTTCTGAGTCAGACACCTCCATGAAGACATAGACTGGAGAAGATTTTTATGCCAAGGATAGTTGAACATTAAAGAGAAAAAGATTACATTCATCAGCCTCACACTACCCAGAAGAGGTCTGAAAAATGCCATACTTGTGCTGCTTGTGATCATTATTAACCCTGGGGCTTTTTGTTGCCAGCTCCTGATCCAAGTCAGACTTTATTATGGGGGCTCCTGCAGAAACTGAAGGAGCTCTGTGGTTCATGCTGCCTCTAAACAGGTGACCTATGAGGTGATGCTGTAGGACTGCATGACCCATGCATTCCTGAATAGTTATCATGTACCAGGGAAAAAGATGCAGTTGTCATTCGTATTGGAGTGAATCAGTACACCAGCAGAAACAGTAATGAAGTGAAAACATGGTACCTACTTGATTATGCTTAGGGGTAAAAATGCAAACAGGCAGACAGCAAACAGTTAGCCACAGGTAGTGTGATTGCTGAAAATGAAAGGCAGCCCAAGAAAAAAATCTTTTTATAGGTCTTCAGGTTGAAGGAGGTTTAAATTTCTTATAAAACTACAAAGACTGATAGAATTATGGAGTTTAATTAATGAAAATATGGATGGTCAGGATTAAAAGTTAGGTTCAAAATACTATGGACCAAAAGCTAGATGCCACAGTGCTGAACTCTTAACTACCTTCTCCTTCTGAGATCCAAGATTTCTTATGCAACATAAAAGGTGGCTGGTACAGGTGATCTTGTACATCATCGTCGTGCAGAGCAACAAAACATGCAAAGTTTTGCCCAGCTATCACAAAAATTTGAAGCAGCCTTGAGAAAGAGGGTAGATTAGGATGAGCTACAGTGCTTCTGCTCTGCAGTGGTTAAACAACAGATCCATTTTCAACACGGCACGGTAGAGACTCAGATGGCCGCAAAGTGCCCTGTGCAACTGCACCCTACTGGCATGACACACAGTGCCATTTCCCCAGCTGACAAGGCATCCAGCCTGGTCTCCAATAGCACCACAAAACCATGTGTCACACACGCATTCTCATATGCAAAATGGGATCACAAATAGCCAGCATGCTGCGCAGGAAGCTGCCTAGAGCTAATCGACACATGCAGCTAATGACAACAATAAGTCTTAAGTCCTGTCCCTCAGGCAGAAGTTGCCACCCAAACTCTCCCACGAAGATTGACATCTGTACTTTCTTTCTTCCCAAGTCCTAAGCAGGATCTCAGTTCCTCTGCTGAGGTAATCCTTATTACTTATTGTCCTCCTTACTCCTCACACAAAGACAAAACCAGAAAGCATTAGGCTAGTATGGAAAAGGATGCTAAACAGCTTCTATGTTGAAAGTGCAACTATATAAAAATAATGCAAGATATGTACGGGAATCAGGAAAAAGGGGTTGATGAAATATATTTGATTATATTATAAATCTCATAGCTCAAGGAAAAACTGTTCAGTGTGAGAAGAAAGGCCTGTGTTTAGGTATGGTTTAATCCAATAACCCAGAAAAAGAATTAAAGCAAGGTGTTATCCCCTTGTGGGCCTCTGAATCAGTACAGACTATAGCCTTATACCCTGTCTATTACACCACTCTGAACCTGTTCAGTGTACATTAGCACAGCCCCAGATGTACCTTTGTCCTTGCCCCAGAGCACTCCTGGCCTGAAAGTCAGAGGACTTCAGAGAGACCTTCAGGCAAAGGAGAACTGGTGATCAGTCGACCACTTGGTAGATGAACACAGAAGCCCAAGAAAAGATTGTATGCTAAGAGAAGGAGGAGGCAGAGCGGGTGCTCTCAGAGTTGTTCTGAAGGAGGACACAGCTGGACTGGCCTCCCCACGGAGCCCAGTCTGGCTGCCCATGGCCTCCAAAGGCTGCTCAGGCTGGCCTGTAGATGATTTCTCAGAGGGAAAGTTTCCTCTGGGTTTGATCTCAGGTGGAGATGGGTTGCTCTTCTCTTTCAAAACAGAGGGAAGCTAATAGGGAACAAATCGAGTCTTTAAGCATTTTCAGAGTCATAAGAACAAAATTATTAACTAAACTAAAAATAGAGTAAAAGGAGAAATTCTGTGAGCAATGTTACAAAAAGCTCTTTTCTTTTTGAATTAGCTACTGTCTGACAGAATATGAGTTCTGACTTGAGATTTCTGAGACTACAGCTGGGATTTGTGATTCTCTTCTCTCTCATACAGACTTCAGTGTCTAATAAGGATTAAGCTCATGCTGCAGGCTTTATCACAGTGGGCACCCTAATTACAGTCTTATTCCTCTACACAGCTGTTTATTTTCATCAAACTTGTGGAATTTGATATATTTAAGACTATCTTTCCACTTTAAAATATGGTTGAAACTAAAAAAAAAGTTCAAAATATACTCAAAGAGAATCTGTAGGTAAAACAAATTAATTCTGGATTATACTGGTCATATTTGCCTAAGAAACTAGGTAAAAATCTGCAGTACCAGTGAAACTAAAGTACTTTCAAGGGTAAGGTGTGTGGAAGTATTCAAAGGGATTTTTGGAATCATATGCTCAAGTTCGATTAAGTCCCACCAGAAGATCTGTATCTGGGAGATTTTTCTTCATTACAAAACAAAACTAACAAGCACTCCAGAGGACAGGACTCATTTGTTTTCTTACCCCGTTGAATAGATATCCTCTTCTTTTGACCCACATGACCCTGCATAATGTTAGCTGTACTAATTGTAAACAAAAGTCACACTGTCAGAATAAAAGGGAGATGAATTAGCAACAATAGAGTTCATTAAACCTTGTTAATCTTTAAGAGGATGGGTGGGATATAATTGGAAGAAAGGGTAAAAGCTCTGTGGATAAAATTTTTCAGGGGAATACATTTCACTTCAAATGACAAAATATAATTAAAACTGAGCCATTAAATCAACTGTCAAAAACCCAGTTACAGCTGTCTTTCTTTTTTTCTTTGCATTTTAAATATGATGATGTTCTTTAGCCAGCTTTCCTAGCCTGTCTGACCTACTGTGCTCTGCTCCAGTTTAGCTGCAGGCTCCATCAGGCTAGTTGTTATTGCTCCAATGGAGAGCAGATACTCCCTCTGTGTATTTTCCACTCTTTTCCTCCTTAGCTTCCTATGCCATGTACTTAGCTACCAGGTCATCCTCGTAACAACATCTGCTGCAGCTTTTCTTTTACTCACTGACCTCTACTTTCCTTCCATAGCAAACTTGATACTCCTTCTGAAAGCCAGCCACAAAACCAAGTCTTTGCAAGTGACTCTCTGCTATCTGTAAACCAAATATCCAGGGATTCTGCTTCAGTCCCTGAGAGATCCCTCTACGTCAGATGTCACAGCCTACCCTCCTGGACTCTTTCTATTTTAACTGCCCCATAGTCCTTATCTCCTTCTCTGCAACTTTGTAGTCATAATATTTTATCAACTATCAGTACTTCTTCCTCTTCCCATTAGAGATGCCTAAACTTCTGCTAACGGTGCTTTTGTGATTTGAATATCTTCTCTCATCCATTGGGCAGAGTAGTCTCATGGTTATGGTTGAGGTTGTCTCAGCCAGAACAATGCTCTGTTCCCTGGACAATCTCTACTATCACTGCAGTGCCAGACTTGTCCATCAGCCCATACAGAAGGAAAGTATACCTGGGAATTCTAAGCTTAAAGCTGCAACATCTGCACCCACAGCATGCACTCACCAAGAGAATTTTGATTGTCTCCCTTTGCATTATTGCATGCTATCTCATCTCTCAGTTTAATGCTGCTTCTGCTGGTACTGCCTATCTCAGCTAGACAGCGAACTCCTTGAATCACAAGCTTTTATGTGTAAGCTATCTAAGCAATACACATACACTCAAGGTGTCTCTTCCTTCAAACATAAGCACATTATATTACTCTCTCAGTCAAAATAGGTGCTTCCCAGGGAGGGAGAAGAGATGGGACTAAATAACAGCATAAGGTAATTTCCCCACCATATCATTACTTCTAAGTGCTCTGTCATACTTCTGACGTCTGGTTTGTAACTGCAGACGGGGTGCTTACACATACATCTGCCTTTGTCTGAATGTGCACACAGAGAGCTGCCAGTGACTATTGCCAGGGTCCTGAGGGCAACCCCACCACCCACTGTCCTTGCCTGAACCCCTGGGGTTCCCCTCACCCTGCTTACATCCCAGCACTCCATTTCAGCTGTCAATCCCTGTCCCAGCAGGGCTGGTGACCCCTGTATGCCTTGCTTCTGACTGGGGAGATGGGATGGGTCCTGGGTTTCCCATGGAGAGCTCTTAACCCTCTCAGGGCCCTGGCAGTTGTATCCAAGGGTCCACCATTTTCCACAGGCTTTCACAGAGAAAATACTGGGAACAGTTGAATCTCTGCTGCAAGGGCTGCACCTGGGTCACCTCCATGTCTGTGACCACACTGAAATGAATGTAACCTGTCAGAATTTCATGCAGTATGCAGAACTGTGGTGTTTATATTTGTGGAGGGCTTTTTATAGGGGGTGGGTGCAGAGAAACCACCCACCCTGTACCTTTCACCACCTTGTATTTGCCTGGTTTCCAGGCTTGCCACACTGCCTCCTGGTCAAGGCAGCACCAGTCCATGCTCCTCAAGTGTCAGATTCTCCCCTCGTTACACCGCTGTCAGAGACACTTCCCATGTTTGGCTAGAATGCTGAGTGCTGAGGCATTTGCTGCAGAGAGTAATCATGGAGAAATCACTTGATAAGCAATGTATTGTGAAACTGCTGTTGTATTAAACCCCTGTTCCCACAGCTGTCAGTAAGCTAATTTTATTTTGTGGGAGTCACCTATTACAAAGCACCTCCAGATCTATGGGCTGCATTTGAAACATGCCCCATTGACCAGCAGCAAAAATACTGTCACTGCAAACAAAGCAAATGTCAGCCACTCCACTAGCGTATGTTTTCTGGGAAAGGCACAAGCGTAATTTTTCCTCATACCAAAATAACAAGCTTTTTAGTCTCCTACTTTCTTGGAATAACCAGCTCCACCCAAGCCCTGGGAGCTATCTGAGAACCTCAGGTCCTCAGGGCTCTGGAGCTGAGCATCAATCTACCTCTTTTGCATGCCATTGCTTTATTTCCTCAGCTTGAAGCAACTGCTTGTGGTGGACTTAGGCCTCAGTCACACTGGCAGCATTCACACGAGTGTCTGTGCTGGAACTTGTGTGAGCCAGATACTGCTGTCAGCCCTCCACAAAGACTCTGCTGTGAGACCCAGTGCTGGGAATGAGTGGTGGCAGTCACAGACCCCCTAGGCGTAGCCTTAGCTTCTGCCTCCGACATGACAATCTCAACCAGCTCAGCATCTCCCAATGACGTCTGTTAAAAACTTGTCATCCCATGGAATAACCCCAGTGCCTCAGAAGCACTCTAAAGAGCTGGGACCAGCAGTGCACTGCTATGGTGTCTGCTGGCTGCTTTCACCAAGTACAGAGCATGGGCACATTTGGCTGTAAGGTTAGACAGGATGGGAAAATGACAGAAAATCCTGAAAAATGCAAAAGAATCAACAACAAATATTTCAGCTATGAGTTTGTATGCTTGTATCCTGTCCCAGTCATCTCTTACTTATTAGTAACAACTCCTCAGTAACAACGCTGACTTTAGAAATGGGAAGTAGTCTGATTATGTGCATATTAAATGTCTAGCACCCTGAGCATGCTATATATAAATAATTCATAATGTTCCTAATAATATGACAATACTATTCACAATTTTCACAATTGTCATTTTCATCCTAGCCAAATAGGCAGAGAGAAGCCTCATCCGTACTAAATGAAAAACATCTTAAAATATGTATATGTATAAATAGAAGGCAAAAAGACCAAAAGTATCCTTCTTTCTAACACATCTGAATCCATAAGCAGTAAACACATCAGTTTCAGGTTCAGGATTACAGTATGAAATGAGTGTGACCAAAACTCTGCCTAAATGTGAAGACTTAAGGTGTCCCCAAAATTTACCCATTCAATTTACAGGAGAAAAATAGTGTGCCAGCTGATGTAAATGTTTTAATTCAGTAACAGTAATAACAAAGATTATTACTGCAGGTTAATTGCATAGCTACAAGAGTGTACAAGTTGTTTAAATAACACTGCTGTGAACACTGATCTGTTTGCCTGCTATCACCCTATTTTAATATGGTTTCTTGTGGTGTGAATTATGATTAATGAATTTCTAGGTGAATTAAATACAAGATTATGATTAAATGTAATACATTGAAATGTCTCTGCTGGCATCTCTACAAGGAAATTAAGGTTATTCTTTAGTCCTTGCTTGTGCAAGGGACTCTAAAAAATGTTTTGAGAACAGCATATGTGATAAGTTTTGAAAATAGAAAGGGATTTCTTCGAAATAAAACTTACCCTTAAAAAGAATTAGTAGGGAAGAAATTATGTCATCTTTTTAGAGGTTCTGAACTGTGACCTTTGGCATGGGTGAATTCAATCTTGGGGGAATTAATAGAGAATTTTTCCTTTGCTTTCTTTAAGTCAGACATTGATGCATTAAAACAAACCCACCCTATAACACCAGTCCAAGGAAATGCTTGAATATCATATATCTCCTCTACTGTCATATACATGGTATAGTATAGGGTTAATTTTCTCACAAGAGCAGGGAGTTTATGATAATTTCTTGCTTACTGAAAAAATACCTCATGTTAAGAGGCTTATCATTAAGTCTAGCAACAAATCTGACTTAACTCAGTCACAATTAAATATGGAACTATTGACTATAAATAATACATAAGGTATTCAATTATTTTAAATATTTAATATTTTTATTAAAAAGAGAGTTTAATTTTGTACAAAGCCCTGTAATTTTCTTTGTACTGTTTTAATGAAAATATTATTGTTTGTCTTATTTTCTGATTAGAAATATGAAAAAGAAACATACACATCCTGATTTTTTTAAGGGTTTGGGGTTTTTTGCATTTTTTTTTCTGTATGATGGTAAGAATATGAACTGCATTTTCCCTCTGGCTTTTTATTTTGTTATACTTTGGTAGACATAAGCCACTTAAAAACAGAAACCTAAACAACTGTTGCAGCCCAAGGACACAGACCACAGAATAACAAAAAATTATTCTGAAAGATTTATATTTCAAGGGATGACATGCTATATTGCAAGTATGGTTGACGCAGTATAGTCTCCTTAAATATTGCATTGAAGTCCTAAAAGTCAAAAAGGTGCAACTCCTCTGCAAGATATTGATGAAAAACTCCACTAAATTGTTGTGCCACCTTCAATTCCCTGCACAGTGGCCCTTTAATATTTTTTTCTAATAGGAATCATAGACCCAGGCTGCAGCATACTAATGAGTCTAAGCCTACCAATTACATTTTGCTCTCCATTTCAGATTAAATGACTGTCTGTCTCTGCAGTCATGCATCACACCCCCTCCCCACACCATGGTGTCCTGGTTTTCAAAAATAGAAATAATAACAATAATAATGTACTGTATCTTTCCAGTTAGCTACAACTCTATATGCTTTGTTAGGCTAATGATAAAGAAAATGCCTGAATCTCAATGTTATGGTAGCTGCTTCATGAGGATAATCAACTTGCCATGCATCCTTGATGCTTTGCAAAGCAGAACAGAGAGACAGGATTTAAGGAGTTAGAAACAGCAAAGTGCATAGAGAAAACAAAAATAACCCGCAGATGAAAGAGTAGAAGAAAGTCGATGGGCAAAAACAGTAGAACTGCTTGGAATTTTCCACTTCACTCTTTTCCTCTGGAGGCTTTTTTTCCCATGATATGCCCTTTCCATTATCTTCCTTTAGAAGAAGGAGCATTCCAGCTTTCTGGCAACACTTTTCTCCATATTCCTGGATCAGGAAGCCTTTTGGATATCAGCTGTCTGTATTCCGTTCAGTCTAGAAGCTAGAAAACCAGTGATTTGGGGTGCTCAGCTTCCAGCAGCGTGTGGAAGGTTGTTCTCAATCTCTCTGTTGGCCTGTCAGATGCAGGTGGACACCCAGGCATGCAAAAACATTATGCTCCCTTTGAGCTCACACCCTGTACAGCAGCAAAACCAAGGAGGTCGAACTAGACCCACGCATCTCATGATCTGCCCTCTACTTCTGTATGTCTGGCCCCATCTTGGACACCAACAATGTACTTGGTACTCTATTAGTTGTGCTGAAAACATGACCGCACCAACCTGCAACCTCTGAAATAACACAGGCTTGCTGTCAACAGAAAAGTGCTCCCCAGATCACAGCTCAGCCTCTTGGGTTTTACAGGAAATTGGGAAATAAGAGGAAAGTGAGGCTACAATGACAGGCTGTTTTTATTAGCTACAGAGAATGGGCTTATATAAAGCGGATGTAGGGAAAGTTTGACAAAGTCTTGTAAGACATGTTCATAAAATTCCAAAATCTGAAATTCACACGCATCCAGGGATATCATGGGCAGGACTGCAAATAGACAGGTTTCATAAGATCAAAAGCAAACTAAAGCCTCTCAGTATGTTTATCTTCACAAACACACCCCACTGCCTTCCTTGACATACATTCAGTCCTGATTTGCAGGAAGTGGAAAACAGGCCTTTAAGGGCTATTTCCCACAGCTTTTCCCCCTAGGCAGTTCATTCCCTCCATACCTGGAGGATTTTCTGTGCTGGGGGGATGTCTTGGTTTGGAAAAACAGGTGTCTTCCAGGGAAAGCCGGAGCTTCCCTTGGAATGGAGAATATAACACCCCTCCCTCCAAATTATTATAATTTGGAAATTAAGGGGTTTTCAGGCAAAGATATGGGAATAGGAATAACAGTTCTTTACTAGGAATATTAAAAATGAAGTAGTACAAAAAAAGCAGATAAAAAAAGCAAACACTGACAGTCAGAATACAACTTGACACCCTGTTGGTCAGGGTGTTGGTATCAGTCCAATTAAGTCTGTCAGTCCCGGAGTGACAGATATGGTTCTGTTGGAGCAGAGATGATCCTGTAGAAGGGTGTAGTTTTCCTCTGAAGGTCCAGTGGTGGTGAGATGTGTCCACTCTTTCTCTGGGAATCCATTGGAAACAGGCTGTCCTGGTATTCTGAATCTCAGGTTTTATCCAAGTAGGAATGCTTGGCTCCTCCCTCTGGGTGGAGCATCTCACAATGAGATTATGTAATTTTATAAATCATGCAGTGAGCCTCAATGGCCCATCAACAGAAGCTATCCCCAGGGAGGATGGGTCATGGAAGAGATAAAGAACATTGCCCCAGCTGGTTTTAACAGAAGACACCTGCCCCCTCCCCCCTGGAGTTATGAGGAATGGGTCATGGAAGAGATAAAGAAAACACCTCCCCAATATGTTTCAACAGATGGCAATAGAATACGTACTTTTGGTCACAACTTGCATTGCAATCCAAGGCAGGGGAATAAGTACTTAGTCCAGTGGAATTGCAGCAGCCTTCCTGCTCTAGAAAGCTAGATGAAATAGAACAGTTTGGGGAGATTTGGTGCACCCACCTTCATAGTGAAGATGGTCACTATCGCCCTCTGAAGCCTCCCAACTCCCATTTAGTATGGGGTAGCAGGAAAAATTAGTTTTAGATTGATGTCCTCACTTGACCATGGGTAGTTGAGGTCTGTGTCGACATTTTGCTAACAAAGACCCTGTGCAGCTTGGGACCAGAGAAACACACTGAGCAAAGAAATATTCCTATTTCTTGGTCAAATGGTTATCTATTGCTGTGCACGGAAGCAGGATAGGGTTGGGACTGTCATGAAAAATTTTCCTTGCCTCTATGCGCCATGGCCTTGCATTGTCCTTATCTCAGCTGCAAACCCCTGTTCATTGTTAATTAATTAATTTCTCCTGAGCATAACATGCATTTCCCTTGCTTACTTTTTCCTCTGCCTCACCGCAGGTGGGCTCTTGTGCTGTGCCAAAGTCTTTTGTTCTGCTTCCAAAGCTAGAAGAAAACCACCTTTCTCCAGCTTGATAGCTCATGTGTGAAGAGAAAAATGGGACACTGACAACAGGTTGGCATGATGCCTGAAGAGCGGATGCAGCAGCCCTCAAATTGGTTAAAATTAATGAAGGAGAATGGCTGACCTATACTTGAAAGCCATTCCTTGATTGCTTTGTAATGATGAAGAAAGGTAATAAACTTGCTGCCTAAACCATGTTTTTCTCACCTTGTCCTGAGCCTCTGAAACGCTGAAAGATTGGATGGGAAGGATGATTCTCTTAGCCAGTTCTTTTCCAAGGCTGATAATATGTTCCCAAACTTCTTGCTGACTGTTGTACAAATGTGTCGGTTGGTCAGAAAGAGCCAGGTATCCAATTTCATCCTCATTTATGTGGCTAGTCCTTCTAGAGGATTCTTGGGCCATCTTCTGGAATTGATTTGCACAAAGACTTTGATTACCTTCTCTGCACAGACTCCATAATGAGAGCAGAATTCACCCACTCAACACACAGGACAGTGCGTCATTACCCCCCTGGAAGGAGTGGCAAAACTCCACAAGTGGGAGCCATGGGTAAGTTTTAGAGAAATCACCCTTAGGTTACAAGTCACTAAATGACTCCCACTGGTTTTGAATCAAGTGCAAAGACTGCAAGAAAACTAATGGAGTTAACCTACTCTGCAGTTGTTAATTTTACCTGGTAGGTAAAACTGGAGAAAAAAATCCCACTGCAAAAGATAAAATTTACAGGTGTTTTGTGCACCCCTTTGGAGTTCAACCATAGAAACTAATGAGTTGGTAAAACTATAGGTGCAGAAAGACCTCAGAGGGGAAGTAAAGATATGAAGGCTTGGTGATTTGAACTGGGAGTTTTCTAGGGCAAATCCATGGCTGCTGGAGGAATACTGTTCCATTGCAGAAGACTACCTTTTACAGTTCTCCATCTTCCCCTCCCCCCAGGGTGCCAGATGTCATATCATGCAGTTTCATGCTTATAGAGAGGCAGGATCGCAGGACCTTTAAAAGAATATGCAAAAGAAAAAAAGGATTATTGTTTTCAAAAGTGATAATTGAAAGTACCGACCTAACAGCCCTTATTTGGACATGATTGAACCCCCTTGTCGAAAAGAGAATCCTCAGGGGCAACTTTACTTGGATCACAGGTGCAAAGACATATTATGGCCAGTTGTAGCTTGTCTTTGACTTCAATAGGACTAGGATTTCACCCAGAAAGCCTGTTTAATTAACATTTACCATACTCAAACACTTTTTACCTTTCATTCTGTTCAAATCCACTTCTGTCAACTTCCAGTCAGTATAGAACTAGCTGAAGCCTTCAACATGGTTAACTGCAGAAAAAAAATTATTCTCAGGTAAAGTCTTACTCAACTGCATCAATAACCCATCTGGAAGAACAGTCATTTGCTAAGAAAGGTTAATTGACAATCAGAAAGTCTGACTGATGTGGAAAGGTACAAAGCCTAAATACGGCAAGGTTTACCAAGTACCGAGTATTAGTATGAGGATACATGAACCACCCACAAGTACTAGAAACCTCTGAACCCCAAGGATGGAAAGCAGATTATTAAAGAGGTGTGATAGGTAAGAGCAGGAGCAGTAGTAGGATCATATTTTCAGAAATGACATATTCACAGCTAAACATAAAGCCAAGCTTTAGTAATATATAGAAGAACAGCTTTCCACAGTAAGCCATTAAGTTCAGTCTACTGAAACCTTAAACCTAGACTCAGAAAGTACCTTGAAAGCCAGGGACAAAGCTGCCACAGTATGGAAAAGATGACCCAATATATTTCCTTTTTGGTCCATAATTTCTGTAATTCCGTGGGCTTTCATATTCAGAAAATAAAATTTATTTCTGTTCATTGAATGCTGCCACTGTCTTTTGCCTTGTGAAAATAGAAACATCTCCCCAAAAAGTTTCAGCTGCCCTTTATTGCAGTCTTTTGTCACTGTCATATCTTCATCTTCAGGCTATCTGCACCAAAAAAAAAAAAATTGTTTAGGAACTAAGATTAATAACAGTTTTATTGAAAGGGGTGAAAATGCAGTAGGATGCATGATTTTTAGCCTCTAGCTGTTAATGCAGCATCTTACACACGCGGGCATTTTTTGCCTTTGGAAAGCAGGAATGCCATTTCTGCTGATACTGGAAATGTAGCATGTTCACAATACTGCTCTGAGAAGACAAGTAGTTGTTGACCAGTTGCTATTAATAAACAAAGAAACCCTGACTTGGAATACAGCAGTGTTGTCTGAGAAGGCCTTTTTTTCTGTTTATAACTTAGCTTTTTTTTTCCTGGTTTATCAACTTACCTTTTTTTTCTCAGCACTCCTGAAATGGACTGTGTAATTTTAAAAATGAATTAAGGTTGAAATTAAGTAGAACAATAAAAGAAACAGTGGGAATGGAAGGGAATTTTTAATTAAAACAGGAATGACTGAAGTTAGATGTATTACTGTGGAAGAAAACTGCACTGACTGTAAGCAGTGACTAGCTCTTACTATGAACTCAGAGAAAAATCAGGATTTCAACAAGACTCAGTAGCACCAGGAAGGTGACAAAAAGGAAAGCTGGGCAACCAACTGCAAGGAAATTCCCTGAATATTTTCTTCTGCCCCCTCTTACCTGCTTAGTGACAACAAATCTTTGTCCTACCTATTTACTCATTCTTGAATTTTGCGTGCTAAGTAGTTAGTTCAAATTTCATGGAATGAAATTTGTTCCACTGGGAAATAATTGCTCAGCTGGGGGTGAGAAAGGGAAATGTTTTATTACACATCTTGGAAAATGAGATGTGTTTGGGTCATTAAGCCATTCTTTTCTGTCTGGATAAAATCAGATCAGAGGGCACTGGAAACATGACAGCAACAGTAGCAAAGATAGATGGACGTATACAGAGATAAGATGGATAGACATGACAGATGCTGATAACAAGGTGTTAATATATAAGGTAGAAGACATTGAAAAAAGTACAATCTTTCTCCGGTCAGATGTGGTAACTATTTTATGGAATTTTACCTTTGGTGTTAAGAATTCTGTAAAAACATTAAAGTGATATGATGTATATGATTTATAATAACTATAAAGAAGCTACCAGCCTGTAAATGGAAAAATGGAAAGGCTCTGAGGAGCAGAAAATCATGGGGCAACAGAAATAACTTGAAAAATACCGTCCTCAAGTAATATAGATGCTTTCTCACAGGTATCTCCAGAGAAGAAACTTCTTACCGAAATACGCAGCAATCTTGTATCTAGTCCCCGTAACTGATTACATCATCTGCTATATTTAGAATACCTCCAGAGTAACCATGGAAACTGCTTTTGCTTAAACTCACATTATTCCATTCAACATTAGTTGACAGTAGAGTAATACTTTTAGAAGCTCACAAAATAATGTGTCATTGTTATTATATGCCTATATATATGGCAATGTGTTTTTTCTCAAGTAAGCCTTATGCACACCCAGAGATGTCAGATTTCTGACAAAGACTACAAAGACCCAGATACATTGCAATGGAGTGCACATACTAGACTCCAGGAGTATTCATAGACATCTCTGTACTTTGCTTTAGGCCAGTTGCCTGTGGAAAGGGTTTGTGCTGTAACACTGCATGCACGTCTGTGTGTCTGTCTTTGGCATGAGGCTGTTGAGCCCAGTTTCAACCAAATTAAACAAGGAGAAGAATAAAAAAGGGAGGTTTTTAATCTTCCACCAGGTTTGCAAAAATAAGCAGCAATGCAGAAGAAATCCTTACTGATGATGCCACTGAATGGCTAATAAGAGCAATCCTTTTTACACCTAGAATAATTAACATAAAAAAGGTTCTGTGATTTTTGCAGGCCAGAGAACTACTATATTGATGATCAGATTAGAAAACAAATAAAACTATATCTATGCTCTGCATTGCAGAAACAAAAAAAAAGACTTTCTCTGTTTCTCTATGAAAATGATGCTTTGCAGAAATAATCAAGAAATCCCAAACAGGTACCAGAGCTTCAAACAAATACCAGAAATCCCAAAGAGTGAATTTAAAAAAAAACCCAAAAACCAACAAACCAGAAGCTCCAGACTCAGACTTTCAAACTGGACTCAAGGAGATATAATCAAATGGTTTAAATTTATACAAGTGGTAATCCAAGGTGGAAATGTAAAGTTAGTATTAGGAAAAAAAGTACTACAAGATAACTACAAATGCCATTTTCACAGTGCAGGAAAGTTACTATGAGGTTCCAGATGCCTCTGTACTCCTTGGTGTATTTAGAATTGAGTTGTAGATGGGAATGAGGCAACCACATCTGCAGACTAGAGCTGACTGCAAATAAATTTAGAAGGATCTACTATTATTATGTGTCTGAGTGATAAAATGGAAAATTACATACTATGGCAATAAATATGAAGCAGAGTATGTGTGTGTAAAACAATCCAAACTATACTGGTACAGGGATGAGCTGTAACTTAACAGTTGTTACTCAGAAAGAAACACTGGATTTTGTAAGTACCTCAACACAATGATGGGCAAGAAAGGCAAATCAGATATTCAGAGTTATCAGCAAAGTTACTGGAGCAACAGAGAAAAGACCTTATGTCACCTACACACATTTTGATGACTGCCTGTGGTTTTAGTCACCTCAGAAGTGATGTGAGAGAACTGGCTAACACAAGGAGGAAGAAGAAAAAGAGAGCCAGGCTATGGCATCCTTTCAAGAAGAGAAGAATATATGAAAATTCCTCAGCCTGGAAGAGAGTCAGCTGGAGGGTGGTAAGATTAAAGCCTACAGATACATGAATTGTATGGAGAAGATGAAGGGGGAGTGACCTCTTTTGTGCTGGGGAGAGAATGAAACAGGAAGAAAGGAAATGACCTTGACCTCAACTCTCACTTCAGTTGAGAGACCTGCCAGCTGCACATCTTTTACCTCTGTCCCAAATCCTGTATCCTGTCTGTGAGTGATGCTAGCCAAGATTGCATCGTCCCATAAAGAGACTGTAGGAGAGCAAAGGTATTACATTACAGAAACATGGAAGAGTTTCAAGCAGCTACATATCAGAAGGAGAATAACATTTACCAAAGACAATGCATTTAATCCATTAGGGCTTCTTGGGTAGATTTTTTTCTCTAGCAATATCCTAATTCTACAGTAGCATCGTGGCAAGACCAGCTAAGTACTTTGACTGAGTGGCATAGCACAAGCTTTGAGAAGACCACAATTTTTCGGCATTTTCCTCCATTTTCTCAATAACTGCTGACAAAACTTGCTGTTGGCTAAATCTGTAATTACTAAATTCAGTCATGGGACCAGACCTGTAGGACAGAAGCTGGATTATATCTGCACGGATGATTTGGCTTTACAGATACCAGCTCGACAAGCATAGCTCTAAGTAACCAAGTCCCCGACATGATAACGACAGGTTGGATTCAAACCCAAACAGAGGACATCCGCCAACCCCTTTGAAGCATGGATACACCCATATCATTGGCCAGTGAGATAGGTGGAGGTGAGACCCTTGACCAATCATGTCTGTAAGAGCAGAAAATCTGAAAAAAAAGGAGCTGCCAGACAATAAACGTGGGCTGTTGCTGGATGATCTCAAAGTGTTAATGTCGCGTTCCTGTCTCTGACTCCACAGCAATACAAAAGGATTTAGAGTTCAGTTTGGGGAATTGAAGTTACTGCAGCTTAGCTCTAGTCAAGTATCACAGTCTGAAGGCAGCAAGGCTCCTGTTGCCACCCCTGCACTCCTAGGAGGTCAGACAGCCTTCATAGCCCTGCTCCAAATCTCTCCTGGCACCTTCCTTTGTGCAGTGAGGATGTAAAACAGATTACTGAAATGATCTGAATTAAAAATAACCCAGCAGAAAAGTCTACACAAAATAATGCTCTGCTGCAAATGATGGCCAACATCTTTCCAGGTGCTGGGTGAGTTTAGTCCGCATGATTTCTGTGGGAAAGCAGTCAAATGGATTTTCAGTGCAGTGCCTGAGCTAGGGAGGATAAAATAAAATAAGTGACAGTCAGTTCTTCCAGCAGAATGCCCCCAAAATGGCCAGAAAGAGATGTCTATAAGTCAATCCTGCTGTGTTGAGTGTTGGGGTCTGTGGTGGTTTAGCATGGATGAGAGGTTTTGTTTGTTTTTCTGAGTAAGTTATAGCAGATGTTGACAGTTTGGTTGACCAATTAAAGAGTTAGATATGCCTCTGGAAAACATCCAGGTTTAAAATCAAAGGGTCCCAGGTGACTCTTTCTTCTGGTTGGCCACCAGGTAACATTGTGGGCAGCAGGGGGCCCGGTCCAGGCCCTGCTGCCTCTGGGCAGCCAGGGCCAGGCCCAGTCGAGCCTCTGGGAAGTGCAGCCTGCAGGGGAGCGGCCCGCGCCTTCTGGGCCGCCTTCTTCCCCCCCAGCTGCCGGCAGGAGGGAGAGGAGACACTGCAGCTCAGCAGTGGTGGCCGGCCTAAGAGAAGCTGGCCCTGGCTGGGCCGTGCCCCGTTCCTGGCTGCTGGCACCACTGGCCCAGAGGAGGATAGATCCTCCCCCCGGGCTGCAGGGAGCAGTTCTAAGTCTAGGTCTGCTTCAGATCGGACCAGGGGGTGGGGCAAGGCAATCCATCAGCCCCCATCACCAGCGTGGCTTTGAGTTTGGACACCGTGAGTCACAGCCCGAAAAAAGGGAAATCTAGGCAAAGATATTAACCCCTTCTCGACGGAAAACAGAGTGGTTTAAAATTAGAAAGACAACATGAGACAGAGTCAGCAAAAGAACTAATGAAGATTATTGGAAGAAGGGATTGAGGAAGTGGATGTTTTTAGCTGGACTTCTCTGGTGTAAACCATGGAGAAATTGACTATTTCTTGTAATATATTAATGCTGTTTGGGAGAATGCTGGTTCTAGTCGAAAGTTGTGGATTGATATAATTGAGATTTAATTGAGAATTTTGGACAGAGTAAGCCCCTCGCTCCTGGGGTAAAAGGAGGTCTCAGCCTTTGAGACAAAGATGATTTTAGAGAGAAAGTGATTTGAGGCCCTTTGCTCCTACATTAAAAAAGAGGTCTCTATTTCTGTTGAGATAAAGATGATTTTAGAGATAGAAGAAGAAAATCTTTGTTTTATACTAGAAGAAGCATTCTTAAACGGTACCCCAAATATGCTGAGAGGCCTATGAGTAGCCAGGGAAAAGGCTGCTAATGGGGGGGACTGCACAATCTGCAAAAATTCTGGGTGGTTGCAGATTTGTGATATTAGGAGCCACCAGACTTTTTTCTTGTGGCGAATGTCTCCATGGTACTCTAGAGAGACGCCTCTCCCAAAGTGATGAAAGATTACGTTTAAATGGTGAAACTGACTGAAAATCACAGGTTGTGTCTCTCTATGTTGTTTGTGGGAAAGTGAACAGCTTGTGGGGGGAGGTGTTTCGAAGTTTCATTTTTTTTCATTCTTTCAGTGTGTGTGAATAAACTATCTTTGTAACTTTAAGTTTAGGCCTGTTTTGCTCTTTTTTCCTCCTAATCCTATCTCACAGCAGAGTAAACACTAAGACCACTACACTAAATTTGGCAAACAGAAACAAGTGAATGTGAAACCACTAGAGGGTCCCTTACGTATCTTGGATGCATCCTTTCTGCAGCGAGGAATTCTTCATCCCCCGATGATGGCAGAGCACCAGTTACAATCTGCAAAAGCTTCTGTATTGAATATGTGAAAGCCATAAGTACTTCCCATTCAACAAAAACTATCACTCACTGGTAGTAGATTGATTTTTAAGGAAAACACTACTCTTTCAACTTTTAAGCTTTTAAAAAACTTTTCTCAAAGTACCAGTTCCTTTTCAATCTTAAGAGTCTCAAAGATGTTAGCTTGAAAAGCATAACCCTCCAAAATATTTTGCAAATGTTTCATGGTATGTCTGCTTGTACCAGTGGAATTCTTTCACGGAAAAATCAGATTGCTACCAGCATCCAGAAACTAATTAGGAGGGAAAAGTGCATTTCAAACTGCAAATATTCCTTTTTATATTCCCAGTGTATTACAAATGGAATGAAAACTTGATTTTCAACCCCCACCCCCTCCTGCAATGTTAAAAATATGACCAGAAAATAATATATCACCAACCTGAAACCTTGTTTTACAAATACAAATTGTAATCTAAGGGAATGGTTTCAAACAGTTACATGGAGAATCCTGAAGCTAGGGACTGGAATGCCCTCTTGGAGTGAGGAGACCCCCTGAACTAATGTATTGTCTGCTTGTTGATGTTTTGTAGCTTCTTATTCCATCTAATAGGGCAGAGATTATTTCAGATCTACATTAATTTGCTAAGCAAAGTCATTAGGCTCCTTCAAGTCATTTGCATCTCACTTTAATCCTTCAGTGTAACATAGACAGTTCCATAGTCCCACATAATATGAACCAGCTGAATGGATTCCAATTTATCAAGAAAGTATAAATTGCAAAATATCAAGCTGAAATGGCAGCAACAAATCCAGTGATCATTGTCCCATATATTTTTGATTGTTATTTAAGACCTCCTGGGAGGTCAATTCTGTATAATCTATTTCTTAGTATTCCTGTCTGCTATACGAACTCTTTGTGACTGTTTTCACTAATATTTTATGACTTGTTTATGATACTGAAGTATAAGTGGTGAGATCATCATGGTCACAGCAGAATGGGAAATCATGTGGAAGTCATCAGGAAAAGGTATAATTTTTTTCCTGTCTCTTTATGCATATACTGAAGGCTTATAATTAGCCTATTCCACAGGCCTCCCATTTATATCCTTCACACATTGTGTCTGCATCTAGATGTACCCTCTTTGTGAGAAATACAATGTCTGTAATACTCACTGACTCCTTAACAATAATCACAGGACTCAGATCCAAGATTTAACTCTAAATTGAGAAGTTCAGAGAAGATGTGTCAGCAGAACTTTAAATCTATGGATTTCTTCACAGATTATGTGGCTGCCAGGCAAGCAACACCCAACTTGATGGCAGCCAGTGCAACAGCTGATTTTGACCACTACTGCATTCCTGCTTGTTCCTGCTGATGCATGCAACTTTCAGGAACCAGGAGACTGAATCCCTCCAGGAGAGATCTCCTGCTCAGCTGCTGCAGAGGAGATGGCTACTCTCAAACAGGCTACTTTGGGGCAGTACCCACTGGGCAGGTGACTTGTGATTACACCTCTTCTACTTTCCCACGTGTTCATCTAGCACTTCCAGGAAATAAACCAAGCCTCACCAGGAGGAAAGAGTAAGCAAAACATAAAGTTAGTTGTTCTCCTCCTTTCTGTGGTAGCAGCTTCTGATAATGAGGCTTGGAAAACAGTTGTGGTTAAAAATGTCAGCAAGGGCAGCCATGGGACCACGACTGGCAAAATTTCATACCCCTTCTTGAAGCCAGGCCCCCTTGCCCTGTGTCTCAGTCCTGTATCTTATGTGTTCATATCCCTGTGCAATCTGCAATGTTGCCGGCACCTCGGGAGCACGTCTTTCTCTCTGACAGCAAAGGGAATCATGTCCCTGAGGAGGCTGCTGTATGCAAGCTGTTTTCAACACTATATCATGGATTTCCCAAAAGGCTTATGGTATCAGTACAATTACTCCCATTTTAGGGAGGACATAACTGCAGCTGGGAGCTTACCAGTTTTCTCTGAGATTTCTCATGTGAATTGTATTTTTAGCTCAGGAATGCATTTAAGTATATACTTAAGTCCCTTTACACTGCTCTCTAGGACTACCCCATTAAAGACATTTTAAAACCTACTTTAAATCCAGTTGATTGAAGTCCATGCCTAGATGGCTTTTTGAGTAAAAAATCTTCACCAAATTTGAGTCTTGTGTATAAAATGGATGACTACAAATAAAATGCTGTTCACTGTAGGCACCCAACAGAGCAAAGAAATATATCAAATTCTTTTATGCTTTGTGTCAGGAATGATCAGATTCATTTTGGGTCTGTCCTCTGAGCAGAGAAAGTACCAGCAGTCTGAAACTGTAACACATAAAATAAGAGAAATAAACACAACTATTTCACATGATAATGAGAATGCAATATATTTTCCTTTGTCTTCTGTTCCTATCCCTATTTGTTTTCCACAAAGCATTAAAGAATAATAAAACCATTTGTCTAATAGTGGAAAGTTTCATTTCCCATTGTTTGCAATGCCTTAGCATATCCTGCATCATTCCTACAAGGAAGTGAGTTTTGCAATCAATATAGTCCTATAATATGTCCTTCTGTGACAAGGTGTTTTAAAAGATTATGCTGTACCACCATTTCTCATGCAACTCAGCTGCTCCCTTTTTCTTCCCTCCCTGTAGAATAATTTTCAGGACGCAGCCAAAATGAGTTATTTGGAAAGCTATCGCTCCATTTCATCCACACTGATATACAGATCTCTCACAGCAAAATATTGTACAGTGCATTGAAATAAAAGCCATAATGAGAGGAATTAAATTGTGGGATGTGTTGCAGTTGTTAAAAAGAAATTATGAAATCCTTTCTGTTTTCTATTCAAATAACTACTGAATTGTAAGTTAGTTTCAAGTTCTGCTTCTTAATCTAGTTATCTGTGTCACAGTTTTAAATGCTGTATTAAAGGACAGTGTTGCTTTGACTTAGTGGAGAGAGACCAGTGTTTATGAACCTTTGCCCAATATTAAGATTGTCTTGCTCACAGCACTTCATCATAAACATATGCACACCCAGATGTGTGTACACATGCTGCCTAACTCAAACTGCAACAGAAATGCCCTGTCTGCTGATAAAACATGACCTGTAATGGGCGAAATCTTGCAACTATTTAAAGGCATGCAGTCATGCACATTAATGTGAGAGAATGGATTTTGAAAGAATGGAGATGGTGCTGCAGGCAATCTTGCCCCTGATAAGTTGTAGCCGTGTAAGACAGGTAAACAGCATTGAAGGAAAAGGAAGAATGGCATGTTGATGTGTATTGACCAATCACAAAAGGATGAAAGGGCACACAGGTGTAATGCATGTGAGAAGAGTATAAAAGAGTGTACCAGGGAATAATAAAGTGCTGATGCTTGAGACCATTCTTGGTGTCAGTTGTGAGTCCTCCATCAAGTGGTGACCCCGGTGTGATTGGGGTAGAGAACTGCAGACCAGAGAGCAGCTGGCAGAGGAGGCCAGTCTAGCAAAGCAGTTGGACCAGAGAACCTGAACATCTGGACAACTTTCTATTAAGCAAATAGAGACCCTGGAGCCCTAGGTGAGCAACAGGGAAACATAGGAATGGCAGCACAAACATCAGCAGAAGAGAAATTTGTTTTGGACATTCTGCTGAGAATTTTACAGAGGAAAGGTGTTAAATGTGAAGAGCGGACACTATGGACCTTGCTCATTTGGTGTAGAAAGAATGGCATGACAGTGAATGTACAGACTGCTTTTTTTGTTAAAACTTGCAAGGAGCAGGGCATGCATTGTGGGAGGCAGCTATGAGGAGAGATGAAGTAGCCACAGGGTCGGTGACAACATGGTGTTTAGTTTGGGACTCATTGCTACAGATACAAGCTGATGGAGAAGCAGCAGCCGCAGGCGCCACTGCTGCTGCTTCACCAGTCCTGGCCACAGCCACTGTTCTAGCAGCTGACCACTCCCTGTCCCCTTCGTCTCCTCCTCCATCCGAGAGTGCTCTTTCTCTGAAGGGACCTATCCTGCCAGTATTGCATGAAAATTGTACCCTCCCTTCAGATGCCGATGACAACAATCCAAGGCCTCAGGAAGTGGCACTGGCCTGGCCATGGCAGAGATGCTGTGACCCTACCGCCTCCGCAAGTCTGGCAGCCTGCAGAGGTTTGGGGTGGTGGCCAGGAACTTGTGTGGGTTGCTGAGGAAGCACTGCTGTCTGCTGAAGCTTCCCTTGGTGGGCAGCTGCCTCTGCAGGGGCAACGCAGAGCTGACTGAGAGCTGTTCTTGAGTGCTGCCACCACAGATGGACAGTGTGTTTTGGGAGGGGTTGCCCTGACCAGCTTCTGGCTGTTCAGTGCCAGGGAACAGCAAGCTACACATTTTGCTTATTTGGTAGGAAAGAAATAGAGTGAAGCTACACACTCTGCTTATTTGGTGTGAAGGAGATGGGACGAAGCTGCGCGGTTTGCTTATTCGGTATGGAGGAGGTGGTTTGGTAACAAACATGCAGGCTGCCTTTTTTGTTAGAGTGTGGGAGAATACCAGCCACACTTTCACTCGTGCCACTGCCTGCCGCTCCCTGTAGGCGCGGTGGAGCGAACACCGAGTCCCCCCGCCAAGGTATGGCCACAGCCCAGCGGGGTCCCAGCGTGATGCGAGTTTCCCCTAAATGCCAGTACTCATGGCAGGACACAGAAGAGGCACGGCCAGAGTGATGGCCGGAGAGGTGGCCCCCAGAGAGTGCAAAAACAAGTTTGCTGAGTTGCTGCTGCATGAGTGCTGGAACAAAAACAACATGAAGCTCTGAGAGGCAGAGTTCAAGCTGCACAAAAGGCACCTAAGAGAAGCTTGGAGTGACCAACCAGGCACAACAACACAAAAAAGAGGTGACCGAACTTGAAGAGAAGAGACATTATAAAAACGAGTACGAAACTGCATGGGGGGAAATGTTGAAAAGAACAAGACGAGGGAGAGAAGCAGCAAGCAGAGGCATTGCTTCAGGAGATAGAAGAACTGAAATTGCAGAAGACAAAAGTAACAAAAACTGAAAAAGGAACAAGAGAATTTGCCAAAGCAACAGTGGGAGCTGGAGACAGAGTAGTTCTGTTTTTAGTACAGAGTGTTTATTTGCTTGTGAAACATATGTATTGTGGTTTTGAATTGCAGTTATTAATCATTGTTAATATTAATAGGCATAGGTATAAAAGTTAATGTTGCATAGGCATAAGTGTAAATGTAATATCCCTTGGGCATAGGTATAAAAGTTAATATTCCATAGGCATAAGTGCAAAGGTTAATATTCCATAGATATAAGTGTAAAGACTTTAATATATCCCATAAGCATAAGTTTAAAAACATTGATGATACCTGCCTTACTGTGTTTGCCATCTTTTCTGCAAAGAGCTTACAGGGAGGATGCTAAACATAGCATTTGCAATTTAATGAAAAATAGGGGGAATTGTAAGAGAATGATGTCCTATACTGTTAAAAGCAAAACTGAACCAAAACAAACAACAAGAGAAGGTTAACAATTAATGAGAGAGGAACAAAATGAATTGGAAAAGGTTATTATGCCACTGTAAACTTTGAGACTACATTTTGGATAACACAGGTACCCTATCTGAAGGAGGGTATGGAGTACAGAATAGTTTAATATGTGAGTAAAAACTTAAGTGGTGAAATAAGACTTTTGGCTTGGAAGAAAGTTGAATATCTAATTAATTTAAAAGAGCTCTTTGATAGCTCACATCATGCAGAAAATAAACATGAAACAGTTGTTTCTCACAGTGTAACTATAAGGACCTGGTGAAAGAAACAATCACAAAACAAAGCTAGGCAGAATACTTGAGATATTTGAGAACCAGGATTGGAAGCATAAGTTCTTACTGTGACATGTTGCCTAAACATTTGTATAAATATTAGTCCTAAGTGAAATATGTGAACCTGTCCTGATGTCAGTTTACTTGAACATGTCATTCTGGAGATGGTGCAACTTTGTGATTAAAAGAAAATCGGGGAATTGTGGGAGAATTGATTATGAGAAATCAGGAATGCGGCTGCTGGCTGGCCAAGCCTCATCCCTAATGGGGCACAGCTGTGTAAAACACGTGAACATTGTTAATGGAGAAGGAGCACGAAATGCTGAAGTGCATTGACCAATCACAAGAGAGTAAAAGGGCACATAGGTGTTATACATGTGAGAAGCATATAAAAGGTTATACTGGGGATTAATAAAGTATTGATGCTTGAAACAATTCATGGTGTCAGTTGCGAGTCCTCTGTCACATTAATTTGAAGGAGTTGTCGGTTTGGCTACGGGGGAGCTGCAAGGAACAAACCAGTCATAAACTGAGATTTGGCGAAACCATCAGGATTAAGAGTCAGAGGCTTAAAGACAAGGCTGCCTGCAGTGCACAAAGGTGAGGAGACCTTGGCTTCATGGCCCAACTAAATCAAAGCATTTCCAGCAGCACAGTCTCTTCTGCCATCTGGACTTGGTACTGATGCAGCCTGGCCCTACCAAAGGCCCAGCATCATTTCCTGCAGCCTGAGCATTATTTCCTGCTATATGCTTCTGCAGAAAAGACTAACAGCATTCACTGCACCTGAGCCAGCTCTAGCTGGGCTCTATTAAGAACAAACAGCAGCCTACATAAATGGTATGTTTTTCCTCTTCTGCCTTGCTGAGAGGAAAGTATGTGGTATTGATATAGGTTTCCCATCTAAGCAATGATTTACTTTCTCCTTGCTTAGCATATCGATTTAGATGGGATCAAAGTACAAGCTGACATAGCTGAAAACTAATCAACTTATAATTTGTAAAGGATACCATGCCGGTATTGTACATCATTAATAAATATTACAAGAATCAGACAATTCTGCTTGTTGATCATTCATACTACATAGGAAATTGACTGAGATTGTCATTAAAAAACCCCTTGTATTTGCCCAGAATCTAGAGTACTTTTTCCTGTTTATTTTCATGGAAGTTGTCCAAATCTTTAAAAACATAGCAGAAAAGTTGCTTTGATTTTTTAATATGTCAGCTATCCCTAAGTGGGTTTTTTCTAGATTCTGAAAAGTATTGACAGGCTTTCTCATTTGCAACTCTCAGAAAGTTTTGCAAATAATCTATTTTGTCTGATTTTAAGTCAATAAATGTGAGACTATATGCAGAGGAAATGGGATGAAAAGCAAATCAACTGAAAAGTCATCAAGTAAATGGCTTCTTTTAAAATATTTACTAAATTGGAACAAAATTTTTGAGACACTGGGAGTCATCTCTGCATCCCTTCAACAATAAAAAGTATTTTGCAGAGGGCAGTCTGAAGAGCTTCTCTTTCACCTCCAACTCTAGGTATGAGGGGCTTTGAAATATATTAGCTGTGGGCCATCCTAGCAAACCTCTGAATTTTCTGGTGAAAACAGCCAGTAAATTAAAACCTATGGAAAATATAGGATGTTGTGAAAGCACAATCCAAGGGTGTAACCAGGATGCTGGCTATCTGAGACTACTGTTTGGTGGCACCAGCCTTCTTTGTGTTGCCATCCCACCATGGTGGTCACTCACGGGGTGATGCCAGGAGAAATTTCCTGCTTTTCATTAAGCCTCTTGCCCCTGTGCCATGCTGCCAAATCCTGTGCCAGACTGGGCAATTCCCGTGCAAAACTGTGTTTCCTTTTGACTGCCAGCCAGCCCCAGGCTGATTTCTGCAGTACCTGGAGCCTTGTAGTGAATCTCTCCTGGCTGACTTGGTGTGATCAAAGGCAGGTGCTGACATGCTTGCCAGTTTCACTGCAGGCATGGGGGTGTATTTCATAGTCAAAGTGAAATTTGGGGATTTTGATGACCGTGTCTTTGTCATTAAATAAAAAATTACCATCAAGCGGAAAACAACTCAGAGACTGATAAGGGTTCTAAAAGCTAATATCGCATTATATTTTTTGAAAAAGTTTTGGTTTAGGCAGATCAATTAGCAAGAGGAATAGGCTAAATTAATCTCTAAGTGAAAACATCATGGAAAGGACTGCATGCTTGATAATTTCAGGCCATGACCAATAATAATTGAGAATAATGCTTGTCTCATAATAATAAGCATAATAATACTGAAGGATAACAATGCCATTTTAGCTGGAAAAAGCAGAAGGAAAAAAGTTTGGTCTGCTTTGATATTAAGAATGCAGTCTTTGACTTTGTGAAGATAAAGTTGAAGATGGAATGAATTATTCATATAAATGTTGCCGTAGTAACAAGCCAGCAAATAAAATAATGAAAACAGTTCCTTGGTTTTAAGGAGGAAATGACAAATTTCAGCCTCTGCAAATTCAACCAGCTGTCCACTCTGAGGCTACTCTGTCTGATGCCTACACTTGTAATATCAGTTCTGCATGATCCTGAATTGGTACCATATGATCATTTTTAGCATTCAGAGGAGTCCGGGAGCATTGTCCCCATGCTGCATGAGATGGGTATTTCAGCATCACCCAGAACTTAGTTTTGCAATGAGTGGAATAGGTTTTTTTTTCTTTTTCTGAACATCTAGATAGCGTCATTGAAAGTGCTTTATGAAAAGGAAACTTAGGCCAAAAACCACTCCATCAGATCAGGAAATATCAACACAAAAATGAGAGTGAGAATATTTTCAAATAATACATTTTTTTGTGAAAATGGATGCAGATAGAGAACTTTGTATGTCCAAGGCATTTAAATCAACTAGGGGAAACCAACAAAAGGAATAGAGTAGGGTTTTTCTATTGCCTGGTGAAAATCAGAGCCCTGTGCTTAAACATGAACTCCCATTTGGTGCCTGAGGCAAATTTAGCAACTAAAACTGTCCCAGCTGGCATGGTGAGACAGGGCTGGCTCACTAAAGGCAGCCGACAAGAAGGGAGCAGCCCAAGCCTACCAGCATTCAAGAGAACAAGATGTCAAAAGGGTGATAGCTGGAACAAGGGTCCATGCCCCAGGCACTCAGCCAGGGAACACTCTGGATAGGTAGTCTGTCTGCTGGTGAGCGACAAACATCACTGGGGGCTGAGCCATTGACTCCCTTGATCAGCTGTGGTGCTCAGGATACTCAGCTGGGAACAGGGAATCAAATACTTCAGGGAGCACAGGCATTCATCAGAGCACTGGTAAGCTGCCTGGTGGTGTCAGACATTCCTGATGGCTTTCGAAGCCCTCTCTGACCCCTTTTGGGAGAGAATGGATGTGCACACAACTTCTCACAGCTGTTGGTGCCTACATACATAAATAAACATTTTCTTCTCTATATTCAGTGTTTAAAATTAAGTACATGTAGAGAGGATCAATTCAGGGGGTAAGCAGTTTGCCACAGGGAATGCTTTCCAGTCAGAAGGAACAATCCATGGGGTGAGACTTGTTCTCCTCCAAACTGTTGTTTTAATCATAGGTGTTTTGTCTTATTTTGCAAGTCCATTTCTATTCAGCTTTTTCTCATGTCATTAAAAATCAACTCAGCATCAGTATTTGGCTCTGTAAATAAACCTGAGGCTAGGCTAGGAGAAATACTAGCTTATACCATTGGAGAACCTGGCATATATTCTTTCATATTCTCCTTTTTTTTTTTTTACCCCCTTCTGATATTTTTTTCTGGAAGTATTTCTTTATTTTAAGCAACTGTATGTAATATCAGAGAAGACAGAGTGGTGTCTTTGTAGCACACTGCTTAGTGTCCTAGATGTAATCAATTGAGACAATCTCTAGCACTGGAGAGTTTAAGGAAGGCTCAGATTAATGTCAAGCAAATTTTAAATACTTCTGCTTTCTAAAAAGGTTTTAAAAATACATGTAGTTTGGCCAAAAAACTTATTATTGATAGATGTTTTCAAACAGTGTCAGAATACCCTCTGTGTCTGGTGTTTTTCTCTTCATTATCATGTAAGCTGGGCTTTATAGACTACCTTACATCAGATAATTTCAAAGCAGCATCTGTTGATTTCAAGGTCATGCTTGCTGTTACAATAAAGTACTGCTAAAATGTTAGCTGTCTGTAGAAATACCTTGGCTGAGGTCCACTTTATGCACAAATTATTGTCTCATAATACTGTTTTGAAACTTGAACTTATAAGCTAAATTACAAAGATATTTGTTTGCAGCAATCATTTTTGTTTACAATAGCTTCAGCTTGAGAGCACTGGAAGACCCTGGCTTTACACTGTTTTGTGGATGTGTTCATGAAACACATGAAATATGTTCACCCTCACATTCACACTTCCCCAGTCAAAATGCCAAGAGATGCCTCCCCTGGAGTGACTGCCAATCCATAGGATAGGCAGGGCTGGATGCAGTCAGGCCATAGCCATTGCTTGTAGGGGATCCCCATCACTGTGCCACCCTGAAAATGGTGTTGATGGATTTTCATGGATCCATTCCAGGGACAAAACCTCAGCTGGGGTATGACTGACCCAGTGGGTAAGTAAACAAAAGTAGTTGTTTTGCATTTGTGATTATTTTCTTTCTGTTAAATTTAATAAACTAGAGATTGGGCAGACTCCTGGCAGTTTTTCTTATTACCAATGTACCTGGCCTTTTACCCATAAACCTGGCAATTATTGTACCTAAGCTGTTTATTAGATCAGCTTGTGTGTGTACTGATACTTGAGAATTAGGTGGTTACATAGGCATTTTAACTTCTACATTGGGGTTTTTGGTTGATAGACTGAACCCCAACCTCTGAGTGGTGCAGATAAATGTTTGTACCAAACAACTTGAGCAGGATCACCCATCTCAGAAATTCTCCTTAGCAAACAGAAGTTTCATTAGAGGTTAGAAATATAAATTGGTGAAGTGACAGATTCTGTGATATGATGGAAGCTCAATTATAAGTGGATAACATAATATAACAAGTGCAGATAAAATCCTATTAAGGTCTGAAAATCCAATATCTCATCTTCCTGACTTTTAATTGATCTTTACACATATTGTCATTACAGTCAAATATTTGAAATTATTCCTGTACACATAAACAAATGTAAGCACATTAACTCTGTTAATAATTTTAACAAGTAATTTGTATTTCCCATTAGAGTATCTTACAATTTGCTTTACTATAATTAAAGATATCATCAGTGATAAGCTTTAATGTGTTATTTAAACTCTGCTTGTTTATAAGATTTGCTTTTATCATTAACTGCAGGTTGATAAGATCCACATCGTAATGAAGACACTCTCATTAAGAAATTAGATTTTATGTCTAAGGCAAATAGAATGTTCAGGTAGACAAGGACTGCTGATTTTTCATAAATTCTAAGTATAGACCCTTCTTCCTAAGGTAGATTCATGGTTAGTCAAGCAAGTTCATTACACCATGGCTTTTAGTCTGTTTTAGTAGAGAAGCAACACCTCTGGCAAGCAGCATATCCTTCACTTGATATAAAATTACGCATGTCTGTGATGTCAGAGTACTGATGAAGGCAGTTATGGACACTTGCTCTGGGACAAGGTCTGGCCATTTGGGTTTTTACTGGGATGAAAAGCCCTAAAGAATGGAAGCGTTTTTGCCTGTGTTTCCAGACAGCAGAGGTTTTCAGGGACCAAGCTAGGGAAAAAAAATGTGATACATGCAATACGGTCGCTGATTAAATCCTTTATAAACATTTTGTTTCTTATGCACTTCCAAATCAGGTACAAAACACCCCTCCTTTATTCTTGACTAACACAATGGGAACAAACAGACTATTTCGCTCTGCCCCTGCTCGGTCTCGTATAATTGTTATGTCCCTCTTAACAGCAGTGCTCTGAAACTGCTGCTCAGAGACGATTTTTTTTTTTTTTTTTTTGTTATTTGCCAAGAAGAGAAAGAGAAGTAATATATGTTTCCAGCTTGAGGTTTGAACTATTTGCATGTGGTAAAAATGTGACTTCTGGGAGACTTGCTTTAGATATACCCAACACTGCCACTTTGTAAACAAAAACAACTTTTGTCACCAGCTATGACTAATCCATTGCTTTAGTTCAGCAAGTAGAATATATGTTCAAATCATAATCAAAGACCTGAAATTATCCTGCAAGGCTGAAAAACAGACAGGTGGTTTAGCATTTTCGTATTTGTTTCTAAGGTGATAAGACTTTTAGATAGAGGTAAATAAATGTCCTCGTGAATAAATTGGCAGGGTAGGTAGAAGCGAAAGTAATTTGCCTTAGTTTATTTTTCACTTGTGGTTTGTTTAGAGGATTATTTGTGTCCTTGGTTTTATTTTAAGGAATGAAGCACTTATTCCCTCTGACCCTGCTACTTAGCTGTTCTTATTTTTGTGTAGAAAGGAGATAATTTGGACCTTAATTAAAATTGAATCACTTCTTCCCATGGAATGATATCAAATATTTTGCAAGAACTAGCATTTAGTAAAAACTTTCTCTCGCTATTATTGTCATGGAACTTTCAAGATTCATCCAAGATATGAAAAGGGTCTACAAAGACATGAGTGGCAAGTAAGAGATTGATGCTCTTCCATTCCACACAACAGTCAGAAAAGCAAAATCATCTGTATCCTCCTTCTCGTCTGTATCCTTATTCTTCCTCTGTAACTTACATTTCCTAAATTATCAAGAGCAGAATGGATTCAACTATAATGTAACTGAGAACTGTTTAACTATTTATGCTACTATAATTTTGTATTGATTTTATGTAAACCTTTAACCAAACACAGATTGCATTGCTTAAAGAAGACTTTTGGGAGTTCCTAATAAATTGCCTATCTGATCTTTAATGGACCATTAGTAATTATTGGATACAATGTGATTTAAAGTCATTTAGAAACCACGTAACAGTAGCTTGATACAGTACCTTTCTGTTTCACTAACAAGTTGTGATAGATGCAATTTATATTTGACAGGAAATACTAGGAGGAACACTGGCAAGAATTTATCTTGATTGTAAAATTCTGTGTGATCTTCATGGTACCTCATATACTAGATAGTATTTTCATCACTAAAAATTACTGTAGTGATGTACTCATTTCTACAGGAAAAACAAATAGAAGAAGTGGCACAACAGAAGGTTGCAGGATTAACTCATGCCTATATTCAACAAAATCTTATCCATGGAATAATGACCAGGTCCAGAACAGGTAAGAAAATGAATGAATTAAAACACACTCTTGCTTGTAGCAGTTAAATTATAACAATTTGGCCACAGAAAAATGAAAACGGAGAAACAACTGATTATTCTTAGGATGGAATTTCCGGTGATGATCAGGTCTTTAGACTTTCCCTTCAGTTGTTTGTTAACAGCCAAGAAACTCAAAGAACACACACCACTGACTAACAAGGATCTTTGGGTGACCAGAAGTTGCTGTGATGCAGCAAGTGGACAAAATTCATTGTAGTGGGACAAATGAAGGGCTGAAAAATCTTCTGTGTACTTTCCAGGCCTGGTAACACCTCTGATACTTGCTTTAGATACAAAACACTGCAGAAATTTTTCCACAGTCTTCTTGTTGGTCGTCTGGCATAGCTTGTTTAAGTGGGCTGACTGTGAAGTGAATTGAGGATGTGCTGAGAAGAGAATTCCCTTCTCTGTAATGCTCTTGCTTTTTCTTTTGTTGCTGATAACCCCCATAGCTCCAGCAGCTGGAACATAAGGAATTTTTATTGGGCACCCTATAGCCATGGCCAAAGGCCCCATCATATCAGAACTGTACACAGACCTAAGAGAAAACGTTCCTCAGCACACGCTAAGGGTGCTATAGTTGTCAGTTTGTGCCTCTGTCCCTATCGCAGATCACTACATCCACAGCCTGCTTGCAATGTTCACTGTTCCTGCTCTTTCTTACTACTTTCTTCACTGCTCATCCCCACATGGCCTTGAAGCCTCCAACTATGTCCCACCCAGATGCCAATCCGCCACGTCTCTGCCATTCACTCCTGCCTTTTGGGCATTCACTTCCCACCAGTACACGTATTTCTCCATTCAGTATCTGAGTCACCTCTTCAGTATCCTTTCCCCATTAGGTGCTTCCACTTTGGCTGTTACTGCCATTCAATTCTCTTTTGTATTTTCACTCTATCCACAGCAAACACTGCCCAGGTCTGCAATAAATTTCAGCTAACCCATTTCTTATTCTTTCCATCAATCTACCCTGATGCCTTTTATCAGTTTTTTCCTCAGGGAATTATTTGCCCTTTACTTGGCCCCTATAAAACTGTTGAAGTAACAGTTGAAGTAACTGTATTCCTATCATGTCTACCCATTTATCTTCAGCATTTATCGTCCTCAGGTCATTACAGAGCATAGGTACCGCTACCTTTCCTGAGATCATCAATTACAGTTGGAGACGCTTCTTTAAAACTCAACTCATTAATTAGATATTCTTGCTAGTAGTCTCAACCCTTTCTTACTAGCTCATATATACATATCAATACCTTTGCCAATCTATGAACAAAGAAAAAGCGTACAGGATTTGTATTTGTAGGTAGTTTCTGCCAGGCAGAGCTGAAAAGTCTTCCAGGAGTAGCAATGCTGCCCTCCACTCTTGCAGAATGCCAGATGCCTGGGGCCTGGCCCAGAAAAGTTCATCTGCTCACTTGAGTGGTCAATGAGTAGGGTCTGCTGTCTTATTTCTTTATTTGTAAGAGCAGACAAGAGCAACACAACTAAGCAAACATTTTTAGGATTTAGAGGAGGAATTTTTTGTCTGCTCATTTCATGGTGTACTATGACTCATGGAGATCATGGGTGTGGCTCTAGAAAGCAGAAAGCCCACAAATACATTGTACAGCACTCAATGGTGGAAAGAAATGCAAAAGTTCACAGCCAGCAAGCAGCCAGCTTACCTCATCCATTACCTCATTTGGCGTGTTCTCATGTGTACAGAAACCTTTGTAGGTAGATCTAAAATGAGACAGTGATTGATTACGGAAGGAACCGTTATGTAACTTAAACATTATTTCCGTTTCCACAACCCTAATCACAAAGTTCCAAATGCATTCAAGTGACAAACCAATTTAAAAACAATTTGACTCCCAAGGCAATAACAACAGGGAAACACTTTAAACTGAGCAGGTATTATGATGCAATTAGCACAATTAACCCTTTGTCACAGCAGCAAATCAAGAATTTTCACCTCTCACTGTTTTTTTAAAATGTCTGCAATTGAAAAAGTGACTTCCAGCAGGGAGAAGTTAACACTGTGGCAATCTCTCCCTTACAGATTTTTAACAGTCACCAGGTGGCAAAATCTATTTATACACCATATGTTTGTAATAGGATCTCAATTTGTAAGATACAACATTAAATTTCTCGAATGAATATGCTGAACAGAATAACATGGCAACTGAAGCTGCAATAACATGATAAAACATATTAAAATCTCTGTTAATATAGTAATCAGCTGTGTTTTGTTCCATATGGCAATTTATGTTAACAGTTAAGCTAAACCCCATCTGCTTCTTCAAAAGCCGAATATAATAAAGGAAGAAAGGTCATGATCATGAACTTCTGCCTCCAAGTCACACCATGTGTATTTAATAATGAATGTATAGCTCAGTGGTTCTGTATATGATGTTTTTCAAAGAAAAAGGCAAGGGGTTTTACTCCACATTAAAAGTAGCTGTTTCTCAGAGAAACTATCTCCCTATTTCCTAACTTGTTAAAAGAGCCTTATGGAAATGCACAGATGGCAGCAGAATGGTCATCGGCAGTGCAAAGAATAGACCCAAATTTTTCCTGCATCGAAGACCCTGTCATCTCAAGGTATACCTGATTCTGCTGCTATGACAAGACAAATGGTATATTCTACACATCTAACAGGTGTGCTGTGCTACCATTCTGCTTGTACTGAAATGCGCTGACAGTACAGCAATGGGGAACATTTGTCTTTATAACAACTGACAAGATGCATGATTACAACTGTAAGGGTATCAGGGATAAAAAAAAAGACAGGCCCTCTCTATGAGCTTAGTTATTAGTCACGTGCTGAAATGCTGACCGAATCTAAAAGAGTAGGAATTATCCATAAAATTGCCCTCAAAGAATATTATCTTCCACCCTGCTTCCAATAAACAAATCAAACAGATCTAACCTGATCTAGATTTTTATTCTTTTTTTGTGAGAATTTCTGTCAGTTTAAAGTTATCCAAGTTCAAACTATTAATCTCCATCTGAAATTCATCACATCTGTGGCTTTATTTTTTCAACCCTCAAAAAATCTATTACTATGATGAATTTCTTCAGCACAAATAGCTCAGAAGTTTTGCTACCTGTGAATTTCCCCGATGTGGGCAAAATATATATGTATACTGTATTTATTTTTGAAGACAAAACTCTCCTGGGATACCTTTAAAGGAAATATAATTATCAAGCCCCATGTTCAAATGGAGGATCCTCACCTGGGCTTCTACCTTACATCTTTTCTACCTTACATCTTTTACTGCACTGAGGTATGTAAAGAAAGGGTCTAGGTTGTCAGCTTTGCCACACACATGAGAACCAGCCTATCAGCACTCCTTATATCAGCCTGTAAATAGTACAGAATTCCTAAATTTTCCTTCCTACATTGCATGCGTTCCTAACTTGCCTGGAAGCTAACCTGGAGCATAATTTCAATGAGCACATAGATCTGTATATATAATCCTGCCATTGATGAACAGATGTGTTGTCCTCTGCAACACACAACAAATTCACCATGTAAAGAGCTCTAGGTTTCCTGTTTGGAGCCAGGAGTTGACATATAGAAGGGTTTGTGTAACCTGGGATACCCCTTCAGAGAACAAAAAAAAAGAGGATTAGAAACATATTTTATACCTACCAACAATAATTTAAGCTTCATGAATTGCCTTCCAGGGCACAGTAATGGCAAATGTGTGTTTTCCTCTACCCATGAAAGCGTGGTTTTAGTTAAACTTTTTCCATGTGCGAGGAAATTACAACATACAGCTCCACTAGCTAGTGTAGCAACGGGAGATCCTCTTGTTCCTCTAAAGATGTGGAATATGAAAACATCAAAGGTCTCCTGCAAGATCTCCCACAAGATTCCCGCCAAGTGAGTGCATGTTCTCTCTGGACAGTGAAGACAGTCACTGTGAACCAGTTCATCTGCCCTGACTTTATACAGCAGCAATCTGGACCTAGGAGTACCAGCAACCCCAGTCCAAGGTAGGAAACAGTGTGACATACCACAGATGTTATTTTCAAGGTGTTTTCCTCCAGAAGGTGCTAGAAAAAGGGATAACTGAAAAAGAATATTCTGTCTTTGCAAAAGCTCTAAGTCTCAACACCACTCAGAGCTAAACTCACACAAATTTGCTGGGTCCTCCTACAAGCCTTGCTCTTCTGTTACCTGTTCTATCTACAAGCTTTTTGAGCAGATTTTTTGTCCTTGCATCTTCTGTGAAAGCTATCAGTAAATTGTTTAACCAGGCAAACATGCAACTAATAAATAATAATCAATTTAGAAAGTAGGTCTTCAGACAAGTGGTAGAGTCTTTCTATCACAGTTATTACCTCCGGAAAGCCGCTTCCATATTCAGTCCTGCACTGCTCTGTTTTATTTATGATAAAGTAAAATAAAAATGAATTTAGAAGGAAATTATATCATTTCTATGTCATTAAGATTGAGATATAAACCACAGAAGCCAAGATATGCAAAGACACGACTGTCATTTTTCCTGACACCATGCAGTCTGACATAGTGTCAGACTTAACTTTGAATTTTCTGGCTTTGGTGGGTTGTTGTTCTAACCCCAAGATATCATTTAAATGCAGTTTGTCGTTTCTGAATATAACTGTAGCTCTTATATTATCAATAATAATAGGGTACCTTCTGCTCCTCAGGGGAAAACTCTCAAACAAATGGCTTGTGAATCAATAAGTATGTTGTGTGCTGCAGCTGAATTTATTTATTCATAAGATGCTTATCTCTCTGTAAATTCCTTAGGAAAAATCCTTAATCCCACCATACTGAATTGACTATTTATCAGTTTTAAATTGGACCTTATTAATTTTGTTCCATGCTGGAAAACGTCTCTCACAATCCATCTTCGGACAGAATTGAATTTCTTTCTGTCTCCCTTTTCTCTCTCAGGGACAAAACCCAGTGGTTAAGAATGGGAAATAACAGATGGCAGCAATCTCCCAAATACAAATCTGCTCCGTCTGAGCACCCTGCAAACTCTCTTTGCAATGTACTTGTAGAAGCCTGTATGCCATGGCGTAAGCACAGTCACATTTGGCTTCTCACTTATCGATGACAGGCTGAGCTGTTTCTTCTTTTGTTTTATTGCTGGCTCATTTGCAGCTGCTGTAAGTAGAAATCAGTTCCATTACAACAAAGCACAATTATTTTCATAGGTTACAGAGGTGCTTGCAAACCCATAAGCGTAACGTTGAATTCAATGCTTATGTTGTGATATAGGTTTTACCTACTGACTGTGTCAGGAGAAATCTTCTCAAGATTTAGGAGCTAAGAAAACAATGTTCTGCTGTGGATTCATTTGAATAATCTCACCACTCATTAAATACAGCTCCAAGGCAAGGAATGACGGGGTTCAAAGGCAGAACAGGGGAATATATTAGTAACAGAATTATTGTCAGAGCCTTTAGGTATGCTTCCCAATATTTCTCAATGTAATGCCATAAAATACAATGGGAACAATTTTGTCATTTGCAAATACTTGAGAAGGTTACTGAAGATTCTGTGCTGATGAGCCCTACTAGTCTATTTTTAGAAAAACTGTCACTAGAGAATTTCAAAATATTGTATATTTTGATTAAAGACCAAAAGAGGGATTTGGTTTGGGTGTTCACGGACTATTTCACATTATGAGATTAGTGAGCACGAGGTCCTAGACTGTTCTTTTCTAAAAATTGTTTGTTGATGTGATTTAAAATGCATTGCCTAATTCTAATATCTTTTAGAGGCTGCAGACTGCAGGAGAAAGACAGCATTCAGAGATTCACACAAGGTTATGTTTTTCTTGTGTTTTTTACATATTATTATCATCCAGCTACTTTTCTGGCCAAATGGCATCCACTGGCTTATCAGAAACGTGCCTTTCTCCGCCTTTTTGGCAAACACTCCCCAATACACCTGTTAGGACAGGCAGCGAGCACAGCAATGGGGCAGTCTCTCTTGATTCAGCTCCTGTGATCAGAGGGTGCCAAAATGCTTCAGGGTTATCAAAGTGTTGACATCTCCAGTGCAATTTTCATCTTTGCTAAATAAAATAAACTTTCCAATATGGCCCAGGAGATTGGAGAACTGTCTTTTTTCTTCTCTGCAAATAAAAACTGCTTCCATCCTTTAATATTTATCAACCCAAATCCACAGGGAAATATTCAGCTGCTCATTTTCCAGAATACGTGGTTTTTTTCACCCCCAAAAAAGCTCCTGGATTCTATGAGGCAAAGAAATTCAAATGCATTTGATTTGGGAGAAGGGGGATATTACAAGTGCTTGGAGGCCTTTGTGGCAAGTGGCCATATTTCAGATCTGCCACTGTAATCAGAAGTAGAGTGACTGGAAGGTGTTTTCCATGAAATACCTCTCTGGAGCTAAACCCAGGAACTGGGGCATTGTTTGTGAAAACACTGTCATTTTTAAAGGAAATGTACTTGTTTACACATCATAAAAAATTTAATAGGTACTTATCCTTTAGGGACAAGTGCAGATGACTAGAGCTAAAGAAAGTTATTTTCTGGATCCTTCAAGTGAGAGGGAGCACCAAAAAGAAAAAGACTGGAAGTGCTGCTTATGGAGTGTTTCACTTTTAACTTTTGTAAAACAGATAAAGGAAATGCTTTGTATGGAAGAGATACAAGACCTCCCAAATGGACCTTGATTTACACAGCACTCAGGCACCCACTTATCTTTCAGCCTGTGAGTAGTAATGCTGACTCCCAAAGGACATGCTTACATCTGAGCATAGTCTTCAGCCTGGATGGAGAAAAGGAGCTGGCACAGTGGCAGTGTGCCATGCTGTGCCTTGCTGTGTCTTCTGTGCCCATGACTCCCCTCCTTTTCTAGGCCAGAGAGCAAAGGACCTCTCCAGGCAGCAGGGATTATTCTTCAGCAGAGATCAGTGGGCACACTAATGAAGTTTGATTATACCCACTGTTGCTTTAAGTCTCACTTTGGTCCTGCAGATGCTTTGCTTAACCCTGCAAAAGTCATTTGCAGGCAAATTCACAGGTGAAAGTCCTTTGTTAACAGCAAGACAACACCAGCTGCTTTTAGCCTTCCTGTGTGGGAACAAATGTCACAAAAAAGAAGGAAAGAGAATATGCTTTTATTTTTATTTCATAGGGAATTAAAAGCAGTAAAAGCCATGCGCCTATCTCACTGCACAATTTAATTAGACTATTTTTCAGTGGTTTGTTTAGTTCTCTTATTCATATTTAATGTGGCTGCAAACAGCAAGCAAGGAGTTTGGTTCACCAGAGTAATGATGCATTATGCTAGCCACTAAACTCCTGAGACTTTGTGATCCTGGCATTTATGGTCAGGTCAGCTCCTATTATTCAGTTTCTGGAGTCACATGTGAAGAATATTAGCATTTGTTCTTCCAGCAAGGGGAGAGAGAGCACAGGACCGGCATGCCAGTGGATGCTGTTGCTAGGCAGGAGGCAGAGTCCCGCGGTAGGGTCACGCTTGCTCCCCCGCACTGTGGTACCTAGTGTCATCGCAAATCACTGGACATGGATTGAAGAAAGCAGAACCGTATTCTCTGGGAGGACAGAGGAAAAAGTGTGGATGGAAGAAATATGGTGTTAATCTTTGCCATTACTCAGCACAAGGGGCCATGCTCATCCTTGGTGTTTAGCATGGCTTGTTCTGCTGAGTGGACAAATGCCACAAAAGGACAGACAGAGCTGGTTGTGCCAGTGGCCCTGAACTGCTTGTTATCCCCTTCAGCCACTTGGAGAAAATATTGAAACTGAGACATGCATCCAAATATTCAGGTTTCCAATAAAAGAGAAGTGCAGGTGGTGAGATTTAGGAACCCTTGCCCTACTCATCCCACATCCCTATTAAACATGTCTGCTGCCCTGGAGTTTTTCTGAGCCCTGAGAGCTCTTCAGACACTGTGCTCTAGGGTAATAATTTCACTGAGACAAAGAAAGCAGAGTTGCCTGGGGCATCTGCCAATAACACAGGAACGTGACACGCGGAATTTACATTTTGGTTTTTTGGGCCTTTCTTTTTAGTGACTTTTTTTTAAGTCAAGCTTTGATAACCTAGCAGTAGTACTGATCAAATTAATTTTCTCAAGTTGGCTGCATATTGCAGTTTCTAGAGTACATTTCTGTGAGTATATGTAACAAATCTTGGATTTCATTAGACAGAAATGGATATTTTTAGGAATTCTTGGAGGATGTTTAACGAAAAGGCAAACTGACAATGTCATGGTACCTTTGTCTGAGTTTTAGAAAGTTAAAAGACCTATTGAGGCTACCTATTGTAGCCTTAAATATTAATTCCCACTTCTAGCTAATGTAAGAAATACATTTGGAATAGAATAGTAAGAAGAAAAACAAGTACCCACATCTTACACAGAAAAGTTTCAAAACCTCTGTCACAGGAAAAAAAAAACTGAGAAAAAATATTCTAATCAAGTCTGAGATGTTATTGCAGTCATATCATACAGCAATGGTATAATGGATTATGAATGATGAATGAAGACAATAAAATTAGATAATCTAAACCAGCTCACCAGACACAGTGCTTTCCAGCCAAAGCTGGTGTTGATATACTATACAGTCTTAACTGAAAAGAAGGCAAGCAGCTGAAGTCTACTGAAGGTCTTGTGCTTTGAGAATATTTTGCATATCTGAAAAAGAACTATCCTGGCTTTGAAATCAGTACATAAAAATAGGATGGAAAAAAAAAATCCCTGGAGGAAACTCAAGTTGAACCTGAATGCTATTTTAAGCAGAGGAAGGCAAAATTCTCTGCATGGAATACGGGCAAAGCTTCTGAAGAGGGCTGATGAATATCTTCCTGGTGCTTAAGTGCAGAATACATAAAACAGTCAGATGAAGTCAGTAATTCCATAAAATGACCATGATGTACTTTAAAAACAGAGCTACAAACAAAAGCAAAGCATATAACAAGTTCTGGGGTTGGAATAGATGTTGCAATCAATTGGTTGATGCTGGCCTAAGGTGTCCCTGGTGTGGGTTGCAAGCAAGGAAGCTGTAACCTGTGTTGAGTTTTGTTTCCTGCACTATCTCCCTAAGAGTAGTGTTGAAAGTACAGCCTTGCCCCAGCAGCAAAGAATAGAAAAGTGAAGGCCATTGACCATATAGAATTTTATCTTGTGATTAAACTGGCCAGTCAGACCTAGGAAAATGCACAACAGAAGTACTGGATATGAATGCACCAGGATTACAGCTACAGTGTTTCGTTAACTTGGTATGGCTTGTCTGGAGAGGACCATCAAGCAGAAAAGAGAGCTTAATTCAGACCTTATGGCTTTTTTAATATGAAACTGAAGAGAAGATTCTCAAGAGGTGCTCAGGAATTTGTAAGGACTCTACCTGGGAGTCAGAAAAACAATCACAATTTTTCATCCCTTTTTGTCTGTATGCAGACTTTCCAAAATACATGTTAGTGAAACATGATCTTGACATCCGTGTATATAGTCAGTTTCAAGTCCAGGACAAAAGACTGGCATTTCACAGAGTTCCTTATGTATGCCATTATGAGCATACATTGTAACAGTAATGATAGTGAAAACAATGAAAAGAAATGCAGGAAATGCAAATAGACTATAACTTACAGCATTTACATAAAAGGATCTCTTCACTTCATGTCTTTACAGTGCTAGACTGCAGCCAGAATACTCTGTTAAGTAACACTACTGGAAGCTCATGAAAAGCAATCTTGGGATCTTTAATGACTGCAGAGGAGCAAGCTAACTGCTTTGCAACTCATCTGAAAAGCAGTTCATCACCATGGTGGAGACATTCAGTCTTACAGCCAAGGCACTCTCAGGCATTTGGGAGATCTGGCTTTGACTGGCCCAACTTTGTGGAGCAAAGAAGAAATAAATCCATCTTTCCAGGACTTCACTTCTGCCATGACACACATGGCCACAACCAGCCTCCATGCCTTCCAACCTTTGCTTGCTCTGTCCAAAAAGCAGAAATTGGATGTGATGAACTGTGTTTGTGCACATCTATCCCTATGTGACCCTTTCATCAGTGGGAGTTGCTCCTGCTCTGGGGAACCACCTTTTTAGGATGGGACAATGTGGTGGCACTTTACGTCATGCCCTGTGCATGTGGGAAGCAGTAGAAAGTGAGTGCAAGTACCTGCGGTACCTCAGGTGGTAACCACAGGGATGACCCTGACAAAGAAAAGGTCCTCCAGATGGATGCTAGTGGCCTGCACCAGTGGCTATTCCAAGAGAGAGGTCCCCATTCCAGGCACACCTCAGAAGATCTGGGCTCCACAGCCATTTCTGAGGCTCAAAAGCAGAAGAGAGGCTCAACACCACAATGCAAACATGACAGGGACAAATATCACTACAAAAGAGAGCAGGGCTGAGGCCAAAACCAAATGACATTTGATGGGTCTGGTCTGGAAGTATGGGCAAAAACAACAGTAGCCAGATGGTAGAACTAGGGCTTATGAAGAATAAATAACTCAGAAATACTGAGGGACTTGCTGCTAGACATATTAATCTAGAATTAAATAATGTTATGTATTTCAAAGGAGGCATAATAAAATCCCCAGATACATTACTATAAATCATCTAATTTTAACCCCCTAAAATATTCATATTTCTAAAGTGGTCTGATAGTTAAGTCTAGAGATAGGGCATTCAAAGATTTAATTTAATTAGCTGTAGAATTATAGGCGTTTAGTCTAAATCAAGAAAGACAGCTGTAGTGGTTGCCTAAGAATACCATATAAGATTTTAAGCTCATTCACACTAAAATTTTCTAATCACAAACTGCCATTTAGCTTTTGAAATAGGTGCTACTATATGATCTGGGGAACAGAAGAAAATACTTATTATTAACTAATAAATTCAGTAGATTAAGGAAAAGAAAACACAAAAAACCCAGACACTCTTAGGAAAACAAAAACCCTAAAGACAGTTGACCAGAAGGAGGAAGAAGCTGTCCCACACTATTTTTTTATCAGTAGAAATGCATCCAACTAAACTGCTACAATAAATTTGGATTACTATGCTGCGATGAAACAGACAGAGAAAATACATCTATTTGAGTTCTAATAATTAATATCTTTAACATAAAGGAAAACTGGTTGGGTTAATTGTAACAAATGTTTGAAACCTTAGAATAAAGAAATTCTCAATTATCTACAGAAAACACATTCATAAGGTCAAATTGCCTGTAGTAGGCTGTTAGAGTAATATGATGAATTAAATAAATCGTTATTTCTCCCTTAAAATAAGAATAGCTGACAAATATATCACTATTTCAATTTTTATGAGCAGATGAAATATTTAAGCTAGACATTGAGCATGGGAATCTGTACTTTTTCATTTTTGAAAATGGTCAATCTGAAATAAAATTAGTCCATGCAAACAAAACACAAGCTAAAGAAACCAAAAATACAGCATAAAACCAAACACCGTAGTTTTGAAAATAAACACTAAGCAATGGGAAGTGCATGTGTTCAGACAGCATTGTGTGACAAGTTACCAGATGAGAACCCTTGAGGGCATAAAGAAAATATCTTGGGATATCACTTCTTCCTCTGTGCCCAAGTGTATGTATGAGAGCTGATAAGAGTGAATTCAGCCTTTAAAAGCCCTATTAACTTCCCTCTAGTAATTTTCCCGGTTCTCCTGTGGTGATTTTGGCTGTGGTAGAGTTAATTTTCTTCATAGTAGCTGGTATGAGGCTGTTTTAGATTTGTGCTGAAACCAGTGTTGATAATAGAGAGGTGTTTTAGTTTCTGCTGAGCAACTCTTTCACAGAGCCAAGGTCTTTTCTGCTTCTTGCAACACCCCAGAGAGGAGGCTGGGGTGTTCAAGAATTTGGGAGGGGACACAGCTAGAACAGCTGACCACACTGACTAAAGGGACATTCAAGACCATATGCTGCCATGCTCAGTATGTAAATATAGGAGAAGGAGGAAGGAGGGGTGATGGTGTTGGTTAGAGCCTGGTGCTAATAACACCAAGGTTGTGGGTTTGATCCCTGCATGGGCCATTCACTTAAAAGCTGGATTCAATAATCTTTGAGAGTCCCTTCCAACTAAGAATATTCTCTGGTTCTCTCTTCCCAAGTGATGGAGCCCCACTTTCCTGGAAATGGCTGAACACCTGTCTGCCAGTGGGAAGAGGCAAAATAATTTCTTGTTATGTTTTCTTGCACGTCCAGTTTTACTTTACCTGTTAACCTATCTTTTATCTCAACCTGTGATTTTTTTGTTACACCCTTACTATTTTTTTCCTCATGTCACTGGAGTGGGGTAGGGAGTGAATGGCTGTCTTGTGGATGTGGTTAAACCATGACACTTCCTTGCAGTTCTCCCTTTTGGTAAGCATTCAAAGGAAATTAATCCATACTATCAGAAAAATTACAAAAAAAATTGAACAAATGGATGGGATCTGGAGCAAGAGATATTTCAGAAAACTGGTCTTGGAGCAAGAACTAGTTCAAAAAACTGGTCTAGGAGAGAAGAGGTTAATTCTATGGGGCAGTAATTATGGAATTCTATGGGATAACTGATCTGTGGGCCAGGAAGTTGTAGGCATATTTCCTCATACATTTTGTACATAAAGTCAGAATACCTGTGGTCTCTAGTGGAAAGCTCACTGAAGCCAGTGGTTGTATGTCTAGAGTCCCTCTCAAGTCAATGCAGTGACTAAGCACTCCAAGAGTAGCTTCTTTTTATCTTAATGTAGGTGACTAGAAAATAGGTCAGATTATTCACACTTTAAAAATTGCGTATTTCATTTGTGTGGATGAAAGACATCTATCTGTTTGATACAGTCTATATGGATTTCCAAATGTCATCAGGCAAGGTTCTTCCACAAAATTTCCTGGAGTATATAAATGGGTGTGGGATAAAAAGCTGTTGCATGAATAAACAACTGATTAAACAATTGGAGAAAAGGGTAAGAGTAAATGGCCAATTTTCACAGTGGAGGGATGTCACCAGTGGAGTCCTACAGGTTCCATGCTGGAACTCCTGCTGTTTAACATATTCTTAAAGTGCTGTGAAGCAGTAGCTGTGGAAGTGTGGGCAGTGAAGTGGCAAAGTTTACTGAGAATACTGGGTTGTTCAGGGTAAGAAAGTTGAAGACCAGCAGTGGAAAAAGGTATAAGGACCTCTTAAAGCTGAATGACTGGGCATCATAACTCAGTGTAGAGAAAGCTATGAGGAAAAACTTCTGATACAAAATTGGGCAATTTTGTCTGATATTACCCTTTAGGACATAGATCGTAGCCTTCTAGTAGATAAATAGAGAATTCCTTGAAAATCTTAGTAAGGAGGAATCATGATCAAAAAACCAAATTGCCAGCATAAAAAACTAAGGAAAAGAACAGAGATCAGACCAGAAAACAACATGATGCTTTGAAAAGCAGTGACTGGGAGAGGCAGAAGATCATGAAATTGTGAAGGGTGGGGTCAGACCAAATCAGAAAGACTTTGCAGCCTGTTTCTGTGTAAGAAAAAATAAATATCAATAGTCATTCAAGGATGGTATGTTCATAAAAACAAAACTAAAGCAAGTTGTTTTTCACACAGCTTATATTTCAGCTGTGGAATTTCTTGCTTCAGATTTCTGAGGGTTTACATTAGTGTTTACAGAGATTCAAATAGCAACCTGTCCAATGAAGAGAATGCATTCTTTTCAAGGGTAATTAATTGCAAAAGAAATAAATAATAAAACCATCCCTGTTGTGGTGCATTTTGGGTTTTGCCAAGTTCTGCATGCCTTTGTTCCTTGTTTTATAATAGTTTACCCCTGTATGCCCAAATTAAAACCCCTTTGGGTTTTCCTTAGTTATGGGTCCTGTCCATCACTCTGCAACACTGCCCAGATGGCTAGAAAGTTCTAGTGGGGGGCCAGAGTGATTGGCGGAGCCCCTGCCATCCCCTTGTTTTTTTATGTATGGGATTGTTCTACTGATTATCCTTCTGTTCTGGGTAACTTCCCCGTCTTTCTGGGATTGGTTTTAGATTGTCCCCTGCCATGTCCACACCGGCTGTACTTAAGGTGAGACCCAAAGGAAAAAAATCACTTCTATGTGGGCCACCTGCTGGGTAAAATAAAACCCTTTGGAACTCACGTGAAGTCCTCCTTTCTTCCACGCCATTGCCATGTTTCTGCTTGTGGTCAAGACCCAAAAGATCGGGAAGGTACCGAGCCGTGCCCTTAATGCGAGTTTGGTGAAAGAGCTAGCTGGAAACCAGAACCGAACCCCCGCACATCCCAAAATCCCGAATGTATTGGTTTATGAAACCACTGACCTGCAACTTGTAGAATGTTTGGAGAATATTTTAGTAGTATCACAGAAAGCCAAGAGCTTTTCAAACTCATCCTTTGGCATCTGCTGTCAGCCATTGGCAGACATAAGACACTGGGTTGGATAGATCTTTTTTTCAACTCAGTCTGGTTGCCCTTATATTACATAATGTGAATAAAAAGACATTCTTGACAAAACTTTGTCTTTTGTGCCACAGTGACTTCCATGCTCAGTGTTAGAATTCTAAAAGCACACCTCAAATGTGAAATAGAAAACTGAGTAATTTTGAAGAGGGACAAACTGCAGAATGGAACAAAATGAAGCAAAAAGCCAAAGAAAAGTATTTGAAAGAGCAAGAACACACACACACACACACACACNCTGTAATTGTTACCAGATCTGCAAAACACAGGAGTTGGAAAATGGAGAAGCTTAGAGTGACAATGCAGTGAGTCCTTTAAAAGAAATAATAAGCTCACACTGGGCTGCACAGAAACTAGTTCCCTTGACTACCAGAGACTTTTAGAATGGAAATAAACCCAGAGGTGACTGACAGAAAGAGCAAGTGTAGAAAGAGGGGAAACCAGAGACTCCAATTAAAGTGCCCCAAGAGGCTGATAAGATTCATGAGGACACCTCAGACGACGTTATGCAAAAGACTGTGCAACAAGTAGACTTCATTGGGCCAACATGAATGCACAGAGAGTAAAAATGGTCAGAAATCATTGCCACTGTGCAAAGTACCAGAGACAGAAACACAGGGAGGCTGTGACCATTTGTGATGCACCCAGCAGAGCTTGACAGCAACTGGCAATTGATGTATTTGAACATGGAGGAAATCACTGCCTGCTGAAAATTGATTATTACAGTTGTTCTTTTGAAACTAATGAAAGTAAGCAACACATTATCCAGCCCTCTAGTGAATCACACTAAGGTAGTAGTCATCAAACACTGCATTTGTGATGAGTTCATTTGAAATAATGGATCACCATACACATTACACTGGAGGAATTTTAAAGGTTTTTAAAGTACCAGGGTTTCAGATTCAGCTGGTAGTTCTTATTACTGATAGTTTTATGGGCTGATCAACATTATTAATAGCCAAAAAGATATTAATTCAGAGAAGATCTTCCTTGAGTTTTACCGACATGCTCCTGTGGAATCAAATGCTTTACTGGCTGAGATGCTAGTAAGTTGAAAGCTCTACTCATAAGTCCCATGGCATGCTCCTTCTACAGCCCAGAGCTGCAGATAACAGCCAAGTAGCACGGATGGGAGCAGAGTGGGGAAGGAGAGAGCAAGGCCAGCGTGATCATTCAAGAAACTACAACACAGTTCTAGGTAACTCAGAGATAATGACATGGCTGGTGGTATCTTTGTGTGGAAACAGCATTTGTGGAAAAATTCACTTTATCTGCAATACAGGTAGAAAATGGACAGAAACAAGATTAACCTCAAATGTTAGAATATAGCCCTGGAAATGCAACTACTCTTCTGCTCTGATAAAAATCTTATTTTTGATCCTCAAATGGCATCTGAAAAAGTCAACAGCTCCAATCTCACCATGGCTTTAAAGCCACCCACTAGACAGAAGGGAAATGACTCATACCTGAGCATCAAGTGACACAAGTGAACTATAGTATGCCACTCAAAAAGTTCAAGCCCAAAGATCTGACATTTTTATGTTATGTTTATTCAGAAACATTAGTAAGAACATTTCCAGTTTTATGTTGTTTTCATGCATCATTAGATAACTGGTGCAACATAATTTAGAGAAAAGCTCTTAAATTACTCCAGATTGTTTTCTGCTTACTCAGTCAGCACAGGTTATGAGTTCAGATGATGAGAGCAAAAGGTGTTTTTGAAAGCCCAAATTAAAAAAAAACCTGTTTAAGTTTACATGTGTGGAGTGTCATTCAAGTGAGCAGTCCAAATAAGACAAAAAATAGGTAAAATAATAAACATGAAAATAAATATGAAAAGTTACACTCAGATCAGAAATTCACAGCTGTGCTGTGGAAGGGTTGGGGAAGATTTGTGTTGCTGAGATCTCTCTCTCTGTATCTCTTTCATCTCATAGAGGGAGAGGAAAACCTGTGATCCCAAAGCCATGCCATAGATTTTTCCTCACACATACATTGCCTCAACTAAGAATTCATTTAAATTAAGAGCATTGAATGTTACAAAGCAATGCATTCAGGTAGGAAGGTGATTATGGTATCCTGTAAAATGGTTTACTTGAAGAATAGGCCCCTTATATTGCAGGATCATGCTCCTTTCCATCCCCTTAACACTGTCTCTGGGAGCAATCTGGGTGATAAACCACTTGGTATATGAGCTGAATGGCTCTTTTGATTCCCCTGTCTCAGCTAAATATCCACTGAACACAGTAGAAGCTTAGATATCCACAGGAGAGGAAGACACTCATGTAGCCACTTAAACTTAGGTATCTTCAAGTGTCATGCATCATGACTTTTCCTCATCTCCTTTGTGGCTGCTCTTACCCTCTTGCCCTTATTCAGCATAGTTGAAATGAGGAAAATTGTAATTAATTTAAATTATTGAAAATCAACTACTCGTTTCTTTGTTTGAATACATTTCCAGTCCCCTTTCCTTTGTCTGACTGGGAAAGCCAGGGATAACTTCTTTTTTATGTTTGCCAGATTCTAGCTTAACAGGAGCCAGGAAGCAACTGACTTTTTGGACTGTATCATAGTAAAATTTTATATTATTTTGATCTTAAAGCACTGGTTACATGTTAGATCCTAAGTAATGTCAAAACAGCAAAAGTTGCCTCTGCTTGTTTATGTGTATAACTGCAGTGTGACATTTTCACCTGAAAAATATCAGACTGAAGAATATGAAGCTGACCATGTGTGTATATATATATATATACANTATATATACACACACATGTAAATGAAACAATTGTGATTGTGTTTATAAAATTTCTGTTCTTCTTAATTACAAATTTGTCATCCACTGCACTTACATTAATTTTTTGAGAACAATACGGTCAATTAATTTTAATTAGCAGCAATGTGCTTTCCTGTTGTTATTATCTTTTCCTAATAACCTGTTGTTCTCAAAGCTTTCTTTGGCCCTCAGGAATTTCTTCAGCTTTCTATTCAAATATTGATGAAACTTAACACTGGTTAGTTTTCACATCTGACAAGATCATAACTCGATGTGTACTGTTATCCATTAAAAATCACTTAAGGCAATTGTTGTTACCATTGTAGCATGATAAACATGACAATAGACTGTTAGTTCAAAAGAAAGAAGCCAGTAATTTCATTTATTTTCTATTCCTCAAAACATCTGCAGTGACGTGAAAGAAATGTCAAGTTAAAAATAACAATTCATGGGTCATGGTATCAACTGTGATTTCATTATGTCTCTGAGCAGACTAAAGCTGCTCTGGCATTCAGACTTTAGATGAGCTTGTAAATGAAGAAAAGCTTAATCTACTTCAGTTTAAGATTATCAATTATTCAAATACCTACAAAGAGTCTTCATTTTCCCCACACTGCTAAAATGAGAACACAATGTAGTCTGCTCAGTGGGAGGCAGGTAAGCATTGGTGAGCTCTGTTTGCAGTCTGAGCCTGCAGCCTCTGTGTTAAGCCAGGATGTGATGCTGGGAGCCCATGGCTAGTGCAGTGCTGAGGATGGCTCGCCAGCCAGCTAGGGAAGCTGGACATCAGCTCAGTGTCAGCATCATGCTGAGGTGGCTTCCTGCATTTTGCCTGGGAACTGTGTTGCACCTGCAGACAAGCCTTACCTGTGCCAGCCAGTGCTCTCCTGGAATAGTGTGCCTTCCTTTGGGGGAAATGCTACTTGAAAGAAAGATCTTCCAGGTCTCTTCTAAGCACCTTTCCTCCTATGCTGAAAACCAATTATTACAAACCATATTATTACTTTTATAATAATATACAATATTTACAATATTGTATATTATTATACAATATATACAATTACTACTTTATAATTTAAAAATCAATTTATGAATACAAATAGAAAGAGCTGGAAACCTGATAAAAACCCAGCAGAGGAAAGTACATATAACACCTTACCCCTTCAAAGCATTTATGGCAGTTGCATTGCAGTATCTATGACTGACAGGACCTGGTAAGCTCACGTTCTGTTCTGAGATACCTACATTGAGAAAGAAAGAGAAGTTTTATCCTTATTTCAGAACTACATTGCTTTAAATTATCAAACCTTTAGGGCTGACCTTACTTTTAGGAACAAAATTTGCTAACTCCTAAGTGAGAGAGACAAAGATGAATTCTAGAAGAGCTGATATTTCAAGACATCCCTTGCTTTAAGCTATCTCCAGGAAAAATGAAGCTTAAATGCAAAACTGATGTAGGCACTTTAGAAATCCCCATATAAAAAGGGACAGATGCTCAGAGATATGGACACTTATAGGTACCCATTTCAGAATGTATCCGCCAAGTATCACTGCCCAGAATTTGGGGAAAATGTATCTCATGTTTAAGAATGACACAGATAATAAAAATTTAAAGCATTTGAAAGTAGAAAAAATTCATAGACCAAGAAGATTTTCACCAGGGTTATTTTCTTTCCTGAAAGCATCATGTCTGCAGCTAGTGCTTGAGTGCATGCACAAATTAAGTTTACAGATTTCATAAAGCAATTTATTCTGCTTGAATGTAATAGGAGTAATTTTTCATGTAAGTCAGCAAAATACAATCCATAAAGGAAAAAGTACTGCCATTATTTTAAACTCTATTGTTCTTATTCAATCAAAATGTGAACTGAAGCTAAATAATTTACTGTGTAAATTTCATTTTTAATTTTATGCCATTGAAAAAGAAAAGAGAGAGAATGAGAGAGAGAGGGGGAATCTTCAAAGCTCTAAATCCTTGTATACTAATGTCTCAACAGTAAAATAATCTAAGAAGCATGCTGCAGCAAAAATGATTGCTAGGATCTATAATAGGATTGTTTAAACTCAATAGTGTTTTATAAATTTTTGATTCACTCTGAGTTTTTGACAGCTTGCCAAGTTCCAGTTTTTATCTGATCATCTTTGCATTAATAATACATTACAATAAGTTTTGCTGAAAAGTGGCCACTTTTTTCTCACTTTACTTGAATACTTTACTTTTGCCAGCAAAATATTGACTTGAGTTTATAATCAATTCCTGTTTGGCTTGATCATGCTTAGCATGAAACTAAAATATTTGCCACTAGACAAATGCCAATACAAATGTCATCATTGTCATTGTCCTACCCTGATGGATTCCATCAGTTGCTAAATGATCTGCCTTTCAGGTTGCAATATGTATCAGACTGAAGCCCAGAGCTTCAGATACATCAGGAGGTGAGTAGTTGTACTTATTTGAAGCTCCTGTTCCCATTCTTCATAAACGCTTCCTCCCTGCAACAGCATCTCTTTCCGTACAGACATCCCCAGATTCACCTGTAGCTTGCTCACTGACTAGATTTAATCAAGGCAAAAATATTGAATAAAGAAAAAGAAATCCAAAAATTACTTTAGTCACCTTTCTCCATCTTCTGAGGCATGAATGAAAATTGACTTTCAAGAAAAAACCCAAATGGACCCCTAGAAAAGGAATTTATTTCTCAAGATACTTTTCAGAAAAAAAAATTAAGCTAGTTGCAATTAATGTATTTTTATTTTCCATAATAATTATAATGTTTACATACAGATTAATTATACTTCATTAGTATCAGGAAACAGAATAGTCTGAGAAATACTACAGTTTAATCTGACTCAGTCAACTTACTTCATGAAGACATAACACAAATTACCCCTTCTTTTGCATTGGCATGCCATTTGGAAAACCCCATCCTGTTCTGGCACACCAGTCCCAGACCCTGAGTTTGCCCTGCCAGAGGAACTGAGCCAGAAGCCTTGCAGTTTTCTCTTTTTGCCTTCAATGATGAAAGCACAGCTCTAGAAAAGGTCCAGGACTGGCACTCAGCCAAAGTTCTGCACTGTTGGCAGGAGATTATTTTGCCACATGACCCAACCAGAGAAGGCAAGCATGCACACCTCCAGAAACTCCATGATGTGATGATGATGCATAGCAGGTGCTCTCTGAACAGGAGAAACCTTGCCATACTCTCAGCTACTCCCATTGTGAGTAATGGTGGTGACTTTTCTCAAGTCCCAAGATGACAACTGCAGAGGATGAGAACATACCTGGAGAATATAAATGTTGGAGCCTGTCCTAAACAAAGCTGTGCTGCGGTCCATCTGTCTGAAAGGCAAAACAAACGTGCAGAAGTGGCACAGGCACAGAGCCAATTGCAAACACTCTACCTGACCCTCACAACACTGTCTTTCGTGACATACATCTCTCTTTGACATGGCTGAATGCTCTGATATTTTGTCAGCTTGTGGGGGTCTGCAATTGACATAATGTGTTGTTCATTTCATGCCCAACTTAGATATTTGAAAAGAGTGAGGAAATTAAAAACTGGCATGTGCAGGCACTGCAAACCAACAGATTTTGTACATCAAGACATGCCTCAGAATTTCATAAAGTCACTCCTGATGTCCAGCCATTATTTGTAATTAACTACTACCTTCAGGCTGACCAGTTTAAAAAAAATTACATGAAAATATGAGTTTACATTTAAACACAATTACACATTATATTTATTGCTTAATATAGTAAATTTCTCCTCTCCCCCAGGCAACACGCAATTGCTCTGAAAAATAAAATGTATGTGAGCCACTAAATTATGCAGGCTCTTTTAAGCACTGCATATATCTATAGTGTCCCAATGGCAGTGACACTGCACATTGTAACATAGCAATATGGCCTTTATGAAAGTCATTTTGCTACATCTGGTCATTACACAAGTATTTTCACAAGTATTTTCAAATGAAAATAAGTTTCATTTTTCCAAAACTTAAATTTCTTTCAGAAAAGCATGTGATTTTTTTTCTATGAAAAAGCCAGGGTTGGCAGTCCTGTGGCATGTAAGAAAACCAAATGCCTCAAGTCTCAGCTGTAGTGATCTCAGAGAATAAACTCCCTTTATATAGTTTCATCTCACTTGGGGCAAACAAGGATGACAAAAATGTGAGTTTGCTGCAGCTGCTATCTCCTGCCTGAAAGTGACTGTCAATCAGCTTGAAAGGCAGGGAAGATGCATCCCTCTCATAGCAAGGCACAAAGAATATAGTGGGAGGTCACTAAATCAAGATAGTGAAAGGCATCATTTCGAATTAAAATTGGAATCAGCTGGGCAATGACCTTCTTCCATGACTGTGATTAATTAATACTTCTATAATGGATCAATTAATGGTTAATAGCTGCTATATCTATTATGAAGGTCAAAAAGCAGAAACAAAATTCAATTGAAATAAATAAGCCTACACATATACATCAGTGAAAAAATTGCTTTGGAATGCTGAAAAACAAGTGTTCATTATTTTTAATGTATGCTTTCCATTTGCCAGAGTCGGCCTTCCCAGTCCTCAGGGCTGGGTGAAGATGGCAAATGGATGGTGCTGTAGAGAATGCTGAACACGTGGGTGACACATGGGACTGACTTAAAAATTACCTTTTGTCTCACAAAACAATAAAAAGATGACAGTTCCAGATTCATTCACATCACTGTCTTTTTGCAAATCCACAACAGTAACTCCATCACTGATACAGAACACAACACTCTCCATTCCAACGCAGGTAAGCATAACATACATGGCAGCAAAGGAAGTCTGGAAGCTAGAAATGCCATCTTGATTTCCCTTCCAACAGTATAATTTGTATTTTTCAGATTTGAGGGAATCAGTAAATTCACTGAGACCATGGATGGGAAAAAAAGATTAAACTTCTCTCTCACTGTCACGTGCATACAAAATTAGAATTATCAACCCAATGCAATCAAGCATATGGAAAACAATTTTATTGTTTATACAACAGAAGCAAAAAAGGTCTTTTAGCCCTGGCTTTCCAAACTCTGAGTTGCTATATTTTTTTTCCAATAGGAAGAATTAATTTGTTTTGGTTTTACTTTCTATTGAAACATCAAAAGAGCTCACTGGTCTCCCTTTATCTGTGAATTCTTGTCAGACTTGAGCTGAGCTAGAAGGTTGGTACTGTGCATGTTGTTGCAAAAAAGAAACCTTCTGGTTTTGACACAGTGAAGAAAAATGACCAGAAATAGCAAAAAATGTGTCAGATATTAGCTGGAATACATGATCAGGAATTGCTAATAAAAACAACACTGCTAATCATTTCATCACATTATCAAAGGAGAAAGATGCTTTCTGTTTTGAGGGTTGTTTTTATTTCACCCTGTTGTAACCATCATTCTTTCATTAATGTACGCTGGTCATGACATTGTGGGTTTGTTTATGTGATTTCCTAACACTGTGGATGTCTGTGATGCTTTGTCCAAGCATCCTGACACCTCATTTTCTCTGACAGCAATCATTCCTATCACAAATGCCAGTGGAGAATGTTACAATGGAACAAAGTGAAATTTGGTGCTTTTCTAACCATGCATCATTGTTACAGTGATTGAAGGTCAAGCAACAGGACTACACAGGGTTTTGTATAGCTGCAGCAGCACTAACAGTGAGTGGTTGATGCCCAGGAAATCACCTTTTATTGTTTCCTTTTGTGTTACACAGATCCATGCATTTTGCTGTACAGTGACTTGACCTGTGGTGAAGTATGTGTCATCTGAAAATCAATATCATGGTCTTTTTGCCTTTCTCTGTCTTGCAGGTCAGACAAAAGGAAGGTGTATTTGCTTGTCTCTTTTTTAAAACTTTTTTGAGAGTGTTCATCTGAAATGATCCAGTGAGTAGCAAAGAAATTCAAAAGGAATCTGGTTCCATTAAAAAGAAAAGTATGCAGAAACATAATGAGTTTTTCTTGTATCAAATGAAGAGCTGAGTCACACAATAGAGGAGGGGATCAAAACCCGGGTACTTACAAGAATATCGCAAGTTCTCCTCTTTGGTCTGAGTCAACACGGGCATTTCATTACCTTAGTGCATCTCATGGTGTTTTGTTTGAAACAATACTCCCAAATGCCAAGATGATCCCAACTTGGCTCTAAATCACGCCTCCTCCAGCTTCTGAGTCAGATAGCAGCCCCTGAACACACAGGAGCAGCAGACAGAAACCAAAGTGGTTTTAAGCCACTCAAATTTGTATCTTTTGTTGCAGATGTTAGGCAAAGTCTCTGTTTTCTAATTGAGCCAAACCAGTTTGTCTTCTCCTAGTGCCGAGCCTCTCAAATATACGTCCTTAGTTTTCCACATTCACTGCATCTTGACAAAAGAGAAGGATGTGAAATGTGTGATGCCTACTTTTGGTCAGAGGTGCAGGGAAACAGATGATTCTTTAGAAAAGCTGCAGAGGCTCTGTCCTTCTCCACTCTGTATTTCTTCTTTAACTTCCTTGTTCTCACATTTTCCTGCTGCTGGCACCAGCAGTTCAACTTTAAATGGAGCTTTACCATAGATATTTCACCCTGTCTGCCATTCTTCCTTGGACAAACATTTGCATGGCAGATGGTACAAATGGCCCAGCAAATATTTACTGGATCAGTGTTAGAAAGGCAAAGCAAAGCAAAACAAAACAAAAACACCCCAGCTGCCAGACTGATGACTTTCTGGCACCATATAATGTGCCACCAGTCAACAGGATGGGGAAAACACCACAGAAAGATAATTGTGTTAAACTTACTGGATTTTTCAGAGTACTTTCTGAATTTTTTTGTTTGGAGCAACCCCAGAGGCCAAGTACAAGGACAAGAACTTCTCCCTTTCCTTCTCAGAGTGTTCCTTTTTCTTATTGCTTAGGTGAAAAAAAAAGTATTGTGACAGATTAATGTATTCCACTTTCAAATAAAAACTAATCATATCCGGTATCAGAATTGTATTAATTACAGAGAGTAGATTGAGATCCTTGCAAATGGAGTCTCTGAAACTCTCATGGCAAAGTCCGGGACAAATATCTTACAGATTTAAATAATGATAGAAGCAGAGGAAGGTGATCAGTGTTAAAAATAACCTATTGCTTTTGGAGGTACTTACTTGTTAAAGCTTATCACAGGAAGAACAGAGCAGTGAAGTACCTGTGCAATGAAGTTGCTTTTTAATTACCATGTTCCTGTCAGTCACTATCCCTTTATTTTGCCATTTCTTTGCTAGCTGAACTCACTGGGAGTGAACATCTTTGATGATGAAGGACAATGAGATGCCAGGAAGTCTTATGGAGTAAAATCCTTTCTCTTCACCACAGTGATTCTATAATATCATTAACAGTGCAGAAGAAGTTCAAATTGTATTACTATTCAAATGGATGTTATTTTCTAAGCAGGTTACATAACCCATAATTTAAAAACATTCTGTTAATATTCCAAGCAGAAAAGAAAGGAAAACTGAAAAAACAGAAGCCAAAAATATGTGGTCCACCATTCCGAAAAGCATTTCAGCAGATGGTCAAAGGAAAATTCGTATAGAATGGGGTGCAACAGGAGGAGATGGAGCTCATCTAAAATTCTTGTTCCAACTGGAACTTTGAACCACTTGAAAATCAAATTACATTTATCCTACTGTTAATTTTTAATTGAAATTATTAAGCCTAAAAAAATTTTAGTAATGTTTTTGAATATATATTTATTTAAAGGAAAACAAACTTTCCTTCTCCCATCAGTCCCTCAGGAAAGATTCAATTTCTCTTTAAGCCTAGGAGCGGGATAGATAGAAGGAGAATGTACATACAACAAACGTAAGTAAAGAGAAGAAAGAAAAATTCTGTCTCCTGCTATTGTGTTTTGCCCATTTGTCTTGCACTGTAAACTGTGAACTAAATGAGAATATGCCATGAACTGGAAAAGGGAAGAACAATACAGTCATGATTAATGCAGTTCAGCCAAAGTTCTCTTCTTGATCTTATGGCATTTCTGAAGACAGTATTCATTAGTTACCAAAGCTAAAAAAATGCCATCATATTCTCAGTGCCAAAAGTGAAATAAAGAATTCTTCCACTGGAAAACCAAAACAACTACAAAATCTTTGCACAAAGGCTACAGAGATAAGGGCTGGTTTGGGGTTTTCTCTCCAGGATTTCTTTCACGACTTTCAAGCAAACCTTGCTTTCCAAACTCCTGTGTCTGAATGCGAAACCTGACAGTATCAGAGTTCACATTTGAACTCAAACCAGCAGCATCAGAATAGGCAGATTCATATAGTCTAGATGTTGCCCTGAGCTTTCTGTCTTTTTGTCTTTCTATAAAACTTTCTCACGCAGCTTCATGAAAGCAGTATCTATTCTCAGAATGTTTTTTCTCCTCTGAGAGAAGAAATGATTGATGGTGATGTCCACCATCCAAGTTGAAGAGGTGGCGACCTGTGTAGCCAATCTCTTAACCTCTGTACATATCTATAAATACTGGAGTCAGATTTAAATTAAAAAGAGTTTTCCCTCACAACCATGGTGTGAGTTTCATTTCAGTGTTCCTAAAATTGGGACATGCCCAGCTTTGGCCCGCAACATCTAGAAAAAGAATATATTCATATACAGGCTTTGAACCTCATGCCATGAACTACTACTTTTTATTAAAAAAAGGTGGTTACCTAGTTCAGGATGCTCAATGGTTCCCCTCTTGCATGCCAGTAATTCTTCAGTTAATCCCAACTTGGCTGCTGAATTTATTCAGTTAAAGAAACTAACCAAACAAAAACCTACCCAGATGGGGGTTTTTATATCTATATATTAAGAAAATAATAATAATAATAAATTAATGCTTAAGTAATTTATCAATGTTTTAATCATCTTCCAGCAACAAAGAGATTCTTTCTGCTATCATTTCTACCATTTTGTCTCAGTGGTTCCTAGAGAGGCTAATCTCTCCGAAGCACCTGCAAAGTACCGCCTTGTTAAACCAAAAAATCCGCCAAAGGATATTGGATATTGGATATCACCAGCCCAGGATAGACTATCACCAGTTTTTTATTTTAACTCTCTGCTTTTATGTGGTAAACATGAGGTTAAGCAAGGAGAGGGAAGATTTTTGTGCTGATTCTTCCTTTCCTTTCTAGAAAAAGTGACTTAAAACTGTACATTACTAGAAACAAATACATGAAGTCTAGGGTTTAAAATAAACATATTTTATAAGGTTTAGATTTTGTAAGCAAATCTGTTCATTATATAATTAGGGGTGAAGCCATGAAGACAATGACCAGCTCCTCAACTAGACAAGCTGGACAAAGCTGTGATGAAGCCCAGGTAAGGGCTGCTCAGGGAAGGTTTTAGCCTTTTTTTAAAGTTACAGCTTCTGTAACTGAAGTGACACCTGTCACTCTTTTCCCATCTAGAGAGAGTGCTGTTGCTCTGTAGAGAGAGCTTATTGCTCTGTCAAAAGCGCCAAAATTTTCCATCTGGGATTGCTACCTCAGATTGCTCTGCTTTTTAAAATTTTCAGCCACAACAATCAGTAAATAAGATGTGGAGAATCATCTTGTAAAAGAAGGTTTCTCTTGAAAGGGGAGAAGAGAAAGCAATTCAAATGAATGTTAAAACCAAGGATAAGTGGAAATGTTGCAGGTCTCTACCTATAAATGAGGGTCAGTGGACCTTGCTCTTCCTAGGGTATTGTAAAGATTCATTAAAGTTTGTAATGTGTTCAGATAGAGTGAGAACTGCAGAACAGTCAAGTAGGAAATGAATAATTCTGTCTTTAGAATCAAGCCTGAGCAGTGTGCAGTAAATAAGGCCTGAGGCCAAACGCCAAGCAATGAGGATAAAAGAACATATTGAATAGATGCTCATTAAGTGAGCACCATCCATCCTGTGCCCTGCTGAAGCAGGTGTCCTGGGGAAAAGTAATAGTATGCAACCTTGTAATTAAAGCTGTATCATAATGCATATTCACCAGGAGGTGAATTTAAGGATGCCTTGAGAAATTCAGACTGACATTGCCTAACTTTTGAATGCTTTACTTTGGAATGCTGGACTTTGCATCTTTTATATTCTTTTTGCCATATATATGTGTGTGTCTGCGTGTAAAAAGAATATATATATATATATAAAATTATTATTTTCTCCTGTTTTCTGTTTTTCAAGAGGTGGAGATATATGATAAGAGATTGAAGAATATAGTCTTTCTGGCCACAAATCCAAACAAGAATAAGAATGACTTAGAGCCAATGGACTGAAAATAAAGTCACTGCATGTGTCTGAAGAACCCAGAGCAGTGCTGAAAGGAGGGGAGGGGTAGGTCTGACAATCTGCAAATGAGGTAAAAAAATGTCTGAGAGCCAGGGATCATTAACCTGTGGCCTGTATATTATAGGTACTGATGCACATCAGAGATAGATCTTGATACTTTCCTTGCTTGAAATCTGGTTATGTTTCATTATAAATTTTAAGTAATAATTATTTTATTAAATAAATTCTATGTTCTTTGATAACTTGTTCTTGAACCTACTATTCCTTCTNTTTTTTCTTCCCTTTTCTTATCACATGCATACTTAACTTACCCCAAAGAAATTGTAAATAATTTTCCAGGTTTATTCTTTCAGTCTTTAAATACCTTTTCTCATTTTCTACCCTAAGACAATCTTATTCAATATCAGCACTTTTTGCTTTATTTATTGATAGTATCTCTATACCTGTCCATATCTAGCATGTGAAAATAACTGTAGATATCCATGTACATTGACATATGTACAGGTATGCAGGTGTTTCTAAACACACTTGTTTTTTACAGGTATAAACTGTAAATTAAAAGAATCAATATAATGTAATGTCACAAAGTTAAGGTCACAAAAATAAATGAATCCATAAAGTTATTTGAACTTAAATAAACATAATTTCTTCCTCTGTGTTTGTATTTCTCTGTCAGTGCAACTGCTTTTGCTGTTAATGAAATGGAAGTTTATTCCCTTGCTGACCTCCATATGTACCAACACAGAGTGTTCCAGCACCCCTGTCCCCGTGCACAGATGGAGAAGAAGTGCTCAGACAAGTTGTTTTCCTGGCCAGGCTGGATGAGAGATCCCCTGCCCACAAGACCTGTTTCTACCAGGAACATGGACCTTGTCCAACAACCATCCTGCAAGTATGACGAGAATCAAGGAAATAGATTTTTAACCAAAGACTAAAATCAACATCCTCAGCCTTCACCCTATGGGCCTATCCTCTCTTTTCTGCACATTTGACTTCACAGACAAAACTAATTACTTTCTCACTGCTCGGAAGATTTGTCTGCGTGCTCAACTTAAAATGCAAATACTTGTAACTTGCTCAGCAAAGAGAGCTGCCTAGCAACTTCCTGGCAAGGCACAAAGTCAAATTTCTCCTGAACTACCCTCAACCCACCTTAGGCTTGTTTCTGACTACTTTTCTAAGCTCAAACTCTAGATAAGGAACTCTTATGTAGTAATCTATTTTATATACACCACATATTTTATATCTATAAAATACATGTTTCAGAAATATTTTGAATAATTGCTTTTTAAATGCATTTTTCATCACCTGCTTATTCAAAAAGCAAGGGATGTTTTAATACTCCAAATGCTATTTTATAGGCCTTGAGAGAACACTTTTTTATACATAGTAACTTCTACATACAAATTCAACTCTAATATCTAATTCTGGTGCTCATTCAACCCCTTTGAGAGTCACTGTTTTCCTTACAAAACATTGTTTGAGGTTAAATCTCAAAACCTTTTGACTTTAAGCTTCTAAAACAGTTATTGTCTCTGACAAAATATTGCACAGGCTGAGGCTCAGGGCTGGCACAGTGCAAAGGTAAAAACTTATGAGTTGGAAGAAAGAAGGAAGGAAACGTGGTGCTTTTATTGCTTCAGACAAATATCTATGAACAGCAGAATTAATGAACTTGAGTTTCCAGCATTTGGTTTGCCTTGTGGCTAAAATGGTGCAAGCTGCAAGGAAAGCTTTGTGTGCAGCTGAGGAGGTCACAGATACGCTTCCAGATATCTTGGTCCTCTCCTGCTCCTTCTTTTTGCATAAAACCTGATGGATTTTAAGACCTTTTGTTCTGTCTGCAGTGTGGAACACAGAAGCTCTTCCTGATCTCTGATGCAACTCTGTCCAACATCTGGGCTTGGAAATTAAATCTATACAGAGGGAGAAAAGGTAGAATCCTGTTTCCATACAAAGATCACAGGTCAAGCAGTACCACACATAGGTGTGAATCTGTCTGTGAATGTGTCGTCTGACCTCTTTGCCTCTATGGCAGATCTGATTGACATTGACCAAGTGATTCCCAAGTCTTAGACACAGAAGCAAAAAGACAGCATTACAGAAATCTTGTTTCCGAAGAAGCCCAGGGTCAAGATACCATTAGCTTGGAGAACAGTAGGGATGCATTTAAAGTATTGGGAAATAGATGGGTTTATGATCTAGATACAATCACACAGTCAATGCCCGTACCACAGTCTCCTTCAACTGCTGGTCACAGCAGTATCAAGAGATTTTAAGGCTGAGAGCAAGAAGCTGAAAGAAACAAATATGAAAATGTGACACTACCTTTCCTGAGCACTGTGGAGAGCACACAGATTTAACACAGGACAGAGGAGAATATGAGGGCAGCTTGCGCAGAACAAACCTAAGACATAAAGGCAGAGAGGAGTGAGTACCTGAGTGGCTCCCTATGCCACTATGCAGTGTAGGGATGAGCACATGCTTTACTGGCATCACTGAGGACTCACTCAGTTCACTGAGCAGCTGCTGCTGAAGGGCCAAAAGGGGAAGAATCAGAGTCTGCAACTGAGGGATTTCCTTTCTTCTTCTCTGGCCTTATGAATCTTGCAGACAGAAAAGAAAGGAGCATCCTGATAGATTCGAAAACATTCCTATTCATTGCAGGACAGTTAGAATACCTGACCTTTAAAGGTCCCTGTCAACCCAAACTATTCCATGATTTTGTGAAAACAGTGTTCAAACATGAGGGAGAAAAACAGTGCACAAAAATGTGGCTGGGTCCTTTTTTGGCATCCCAGCCTCTCCTGCCTCTGTTTAGGACAGTAAGAGGAATTCTTCAGCAAAGCTGTTGAGAAGAATATTTTTATTGCAGTTCACTTCACCTGGTGCCAGGCATACGGTGGTGCTCTCCTCACACACCAGCCAAAATTGCTGCTAACAGCTCTGGAAAGCCACAGAGACAACAACAAAAAAACCAATGGCAGGGGTGGGGGTGAAGCAGCACAAACCACAAAACATTGCTGCACTTACCCAGAGAACAGAACTCTAACTCAAAGAGGTAACAAGAGGCCAAAGGTCACCCTGGCTGTGCAGGTCCTCAGATATATCTGTCCTCTGAAGGCACCTGAGTTGCTGGGCTGCCACATCCAGAGAGCACAAGATGTGTTTAGCCATTTTTTGTTCACAGTTCAATATCATGGTAATTGCGTCACTTCTTTTCAATATACGAAGAGTTAAAGGACTCCTCCTTTCAGAGAGGATTGTGAAAGATCAGCTCAAAGTTCAGTTGCCTGCACTTATTTGTTTCTTCTTCTTCATGTGAAACCTTTCCAAGAGTGGCCCTTTTGTGCAAAATATCTTTGTGCTTTTATAGCACCAAATTCCACTTAGAGCTTATTGAGGTTCCCGTGTAACACAGCTTTTACGTACCTGCTTAATGATGAGCATTTATTTAAATCACATCCTTAGTCAGCAAAGTATTCAAATCCCTTATGAGCCTCAAGGACTTGAAATTGCTTTTCAAACTAAAGAATAATACATCAGTATATGAAAAAGAGACCTTGAAAAACAGCAATGTGACAAACAGAATCAGAATTTAGCCTGAAAGTTGCATTCTTAAATATCAACAATGGAAAAAAGTTATGGATAATATATGAAAATTGTCTCAGCACTGAGTATTAAGTTATTATTATTTTTCCAACATTTTAATATCAACTTTGCCACCTGGAGAAAACATACTACATCTCTATATAGATCTTTTAACGTCAGGTAATTGGGACATGTGGAAAAGAAGCCTAAAGTGTGTTATGGGTGCTATAGACCAGATTGTCCCCACCAGCATGTTCATATACATAGTCAGAAAAGACTTTCCCAAATGTGGACTTGGCTTTTGCCCCATGGCAATGGAAGCTTACAGTTTGGTGTCAGTAAATGCAGCAATTGCAGAACAGATCTTACAGACTTTATTAGCATTCTAAAGGTGTATCATTCACTCTGTTGAAAGAAAAAAGATGACTTGCACTGTTAGTGGAAGTATGCAGTACATACTGTTACAGCATATGAAGGGAAGCTATTTATTTGGCATTGTGGCATTTTAGTTTAGGTATTGGGTACCTCATGGAAGCCTGTTATATTTTTCTTTAAACAAATGTGGAGTTGTGGACTTTATAACATGAGACGATTAAAAACAGAACAATATATGAATCAGATCTTAGGTTTTCTGAGTATTTTAAAGAATAATTCATGCATTAAACCTGAGCATTCATTGGAAATAAAAAAGTAAATTGCCAAAATTTCATAAAGATAGTCACTAGCTGGTGAACAGTTAATTTACCTCTCAGTTAATTTCTCTTACATGAGAAATACATCAATTAAAAAAGAAAGCTTATACATCATTTTCTGCTCTGAAAAAAAAAAAGTTAAATCACAAGTCCTACATCAATAAAAAAAAATTAAGAGAAATTTTAATGGAAATACAAACTGCAAAGAGTTTGAACTCAATATCCTTGAAATAGATGGCATCTGTCCCCCAGACTAAACAGCCTTTGGTACCATCTACAAATAAGATGCATGATTTTTTATAGGCTCTCCTGAAGAGCAGAGTTATTATCATACATTAGATTTTGCTTCTTGATTAAAAAATCATATTAATTAAATGCAATTAAATTAAATTAAATTAAGAGTTGAAGAAGCAGCAATCCATTTATTATTATTTTCTCACAGTGTGGGCCAAATTCTAATAGAGTGATCACCCTCTCTCCCAGCCTCCCAGTCACAATTACCCAACATCCCTGGAGCACCATGCAGAAGTATTAACATATTATTAATTCTCTTCTGTGAAATTTTTCTTTGCACAAAGAAAACTGGTTATGAGGCCTCCTCCTTTTTGGTTAATCTCTTCCTTTTAATTGATTTTTTCTTTGTGTTTTGCTGTCTCTGAATTGTCTTTTCTTTGTCTTATTGTCTCATGTCTCCTTACATGGTACTAGTCTACTTCACTGTATCCTCTCAAGAATTCCTGGAAACTTTCTTGCCCAGAACAGCCATCTTTGCTTATAGTTACTCTTACAGTGTCTGTGTTGTATGTTCATTGAGATCATACATCTCAAAGATCCTTGAGAAGAGAGAAGTGGAGAAGAGTGGAAGCAATTCCTGAAAGTAAGAACAAATTAAATTTTCTTTGGTCTTGATGGCAGGATGTATCATCCAAAAGCCACTCTTGGTTTCATATACTGATTCCCAAGCAAACTTTAATCTAGTCACTTAAGAACTAGAAGTCTATTTTGTGCCCATTTGGGTAGTGGGGAGCTCCCATGCTGGCAGGGTAGTTGACATCGAGGAACTGCAGCATGCAGACTGCTCCTGAACAAGTTTCTGTGTCGGGTCTTTCTGCCCCACTCAGCGTAGGCTGGCAGTAGGAAACATGGGCTGCCCTGTTAAACCAGAGCTGAACAAACACATTGGGTGCTGTGTGAATCAACACACACAGGTGAGTGAGGGCAACCAAAACACCACAGCTGCAATGCAAAGAGTAAATGTATTTCATTACGTCTCTGGCTGGAGGATTCTGAAAGAGTGCCAGGCTGCAGAGACACAGGCCATGGGGACACAGGCACCGTCAGGCTCACTCCATGCCAGCGGCTGGCAGGGCTGCTCTTTGCACCCTTCTGTCAAAGGCCCACACAGACACAGTTTACTTCCACACTGTGATCACCTCTGCTTTTTATCATCTCTGCTTTGATCTCTGTCCCAAGACAAGGAGCACATGCACGTCTGGGAGAGGACCTGCAAGTCTCTGCAAACACCTATGTTATCTCTACACAGAAATTCTACTTCTCAAAACAGAGACAGCATAAGCAGCAGTAAGCATAACATATGGTTTCCCACACTGTTATTCTCCAGACCTTGGCATTCCTAGCTACAGGGTCACTGGAGCACATCATCCTCCTCGCCATTCTCCTGCTTTTAACCCTTTTCTCCCAACACACACTCTGAACTATGACTCAAGAAAAGGTAAGCCCCTTTGCACAGCAATATAGAAGTGGGTAATGAAGTCCCAGCTAGCTGAAGAAATGAGAGCAGGTGAGGAGTCCAGGGCAGAAAAAAAGACCTCTGCTAAACAATCCAGTTCTTGCCAGTTAAGTCTCAGATCAGTCCTGCTGGCAAACCTGTGACCTTGTTAAAATAAACTCATTCTCCATGGAATTTTGTCTTCTTGAAAATATTAGAAAAAATATTTGCATATTTCCAGTTCTTTTTGAGCAGGCAGTCCTCATGTGGGAGCACTATTGAGATCCTGAGCAGCTGCCCTTACAAAACTAAAACCCAGATCTTCATAGATGACTGGCTCAGACATGCCATAAATTACAGCAGAGCCAGTTTTTAAACAAGCATATAACTGCTATGTAGAATTATTTTCTGCTGTTGTGTTCTCCTTCCTTTCACTAAGTGAGCACTGCCATTCTGCATTTTCTGAAGCTCCTGCTCCTCTCCAGAGCATTCACTCGCCATCCTCCATGCTCCCACCATATGTGAGAAAATTTGTCCGATATAATTCTCAACTATTTTCTAACTCACTTCAATTCACTGCTGGCAGCATGTTTTCTCTCTTTCCCTCCATAATTCCTTTTCCTTTCTCTCAGCAATATAATTTTATATGTTAATACTGTTATTTAATATTGTCTCACCTTCTTGGATCCAGCTTACACTGAAGCTTTTGCCAAAGCATCTTTATATATTATGTTTTTATTTCATATGGCAGATTTGTTTCAAAGATGTTATGAAAACGTGTCTGTTCATGAATATGCACTGATGATTCAAGACAAAGTTTTGTTTTCCTTTTGGAAAATCATGTTGGCTAAATATCTTTCTCTTTTGATATCTCTGGACAGCTTCTGCATTACGCTCCCTTATGACATTTTGTTTCAGAATCAGATTTAATTATACTACAAAATAATCTCCTTATAGTATCCAATTCACAGAAAATACTAACACAACCCTACTGAAAGGAAGATGCCTTCTGTGAAGAACGTGAATCCATGACAGTTTTAACTTCAGTATTTACATAGTCAGGAACATGGGCTTAGAATTTATTCTCTTCCCTATAGCCAAATCCTGTTCAGATCTTCGACTCACTTAACTGAGGGGAACACCAGACTGTAATTCAGAGAAGGAAACACCCAGAAAGGCCAGGCCACTGCTGGATAGACAGATAGTTATGCATATGCATGTTTACAGTCATCTTGTCCACTTCAGTCCTCACCACAAAGATATTCTTTGGACTGAAGTGAACTGTAGACAGGCACTTCATCATAACAAGCTCCTCAGTCTTTTGAGGTTCACTTATTCACTTTGAACACATGTGGCTAAGACTGCCCTTTAACTCATTATCACATTTAAAAATAGTTTTAAGGGTTTATTTGTAAGGTTGATTTGCAGTATATGTTCACACGTGATGCAGAAAATAAAATGGAAGTTTGCCAGGCGTCCACCAGTTTCCAAAGAAATACCCTAATGAAACTAGCCTCCGTAGTCTGAGAAATCAAGTTGTAAGCCTTTCAGGAAAATTGCATTATAAAATAGGCCACACATGAAAATATAAAGTGGTTCGTAGTTTTCACTACAAGACTCATGTTCTGCTCTCTGAAACACCAGTCATCACTCCATTTATGTGAAATTAGATCAAATCTGCTATACAACTGTTCCACAGTGATAATTCTGGGGCATATGAAAGCATGTTCTACTCTGTGGTCACCTATTAGAACTTGTCCTTCCCGTTGTTCATGGATCTAGCAAGCACTTTCAAAGTAGAGATTTTTACACCCTAGAAGGTGTAATATAGCATTCATTCATAGACTTTCAAAGAGAAAATAATGTTTGCATTTATTTATGGAGACAAAATACTTAACCAGGTGATCATTCACTTTTCCATGACAGAAGTTGCTATGCTTCACTCAAATCCCCTCCTAAAAAGATAAGACCTGTCCTTAAAGAAACCTGTTTGTTTGTTTGCTTGTTATCTAATGGAGGATGACAGAAGGACAGGTAGTACACCTCTGAAGTGTGATATAGTAAAATGATTCAATACATTATAAAATATATAAAGGTAGCAATATCAAAACTTTCCTAAATAAAGAGGGTGGGCTATAGGGGGAGAAAGGCAAGAAGGGTTAAAAGGAACGGTTATTTTTTTCCCATGATACCCCTTTTTCTTTGTTAGGTTCTGCCCAGGACTTCTCTTTATCAGCTTGCTTAAAGAGTGAGCATATATAGTTCAAAACAATAACTGTTTAAATATATGAAAGATTATCTATGATTTCACTGGAATGTTTTTACATTATTTTCTTAAACCAAAGAATTCTGCACTCACATTTTAAAGCATTAAATAGAAACGTGTCCTGGTTTGTATTATCTAACAAATGAACCAATGAACCAGGGAACCAGCTGCAGATTCATTTTCAGTATGATTTCCCTGATGGATACATTCAGGATGTTATGGTCAGGAGACAGTGAAACAACCCCTGTGAAGAGGTCAGAAATGATGCTGTCAGAGAACAGAACACTGTGGGACAGGCACAGAAAATTAAAAAACACCAAAACCAAAACAGATAAGGAATGTTCAGCTAACATAATGATTCTAGCTTCTTCTATTTAAATCTCCTTTAATCCTTCATCTACAATTAATAAGATTTGCTATTTAAAAAAGTAGTTCAGAGGGTTCCACACTTATTGCTAAAACATAAAAGTAAAATTCTGCCCTTTCATCATCTAAAATATATATATAAAAATTTGTGAATCAAAAGTCTCTTTTAAACATCTCTGAGGATGACAAGTTAAAAAACTGCAAAAAATGAGCATTTTATTGTCAAAATCTCAGCACAGAGTAGCAAAGATATGAGCCATGATGATACTCAGTGGCATACTGAGCTGTCATCAAAGAGAGTGAGCATTCCATCTATGAAAACAATTTTTCATTTGAAATGAAAGGTAGCCCATTAAAGATGCAGAGATTATCTTTCTCATTCTTAATAAGGGTCAGACAGACCAGTATATGGAAGAACAGAAGCAATCAGCACAAGGAAATGACCCCAAATTAATGTCAAATATGGACTTCCATAACAGCAGGGACAGAAACAGCAAGATAAAAAAGAAACTGTACATACATGTATTTTGCGTTCTTTTGGACGCAGATGACATATTTGCACAAGTGACTCAACAAAAAGGCTAAACAAAGTCCTGTTTGCTGTACAAAGATAAGCCTGATGTGGTGTAGTGCAGGAGGGCACATATGTGCCTTCCTTTCATTAGTGTCACACAGCCCCATGCTGGGCTCAGCCTGCACTGAAGGAATGCAGACACTCCCAGCTGGATGGAATCCTCTCCTCTCCTTCCACCCAAGCTGCCAGATGAGGCAGGCAACACACCATGGGACAAACCCTGCTGGGATCTGCCCAGCTACCCAAGGGCTCTGGCCGAGGAGCTGGTGCTGCTCTGGCTGGAGGTGGGAGGGTGGCAGCGGGGTGAGTAGGGAGCACGTGGGCACAACCAGCCCCGGGAACACAGAGCCCATCCTGCTCACCAGCCTGCCAGAGAGACTGAAGGGAAGCAGAGCAGGCAGGAGACAAAAAAGCTACAAAATTAAGTCCCCCTTCTGACCAAAGCCACAGACTAAAGAGAGGCCACTAGTGTCCTGCAGGCAGCACAGACTAACTCCAGAGCTACACTGCCATAGATAAAGGGATCTTTTCCAATCTTCCCTATATATTTGCTTTGGATCTGATTGCTTTTTCATCTGTTGTGTAGTCAGGACTCTCTTCCACCTTTGAATATCTTGTTGTGTAGTAAGTGGTCCTAGAGGAAATACTTTAAAAAAAAAAATCAAGACCCAAAAGGTATAAAAGAGATCCTTTCCTGATTCCATTTCAGAACTGAGAAAGAGCTTGTGCATCCAAAAGTGTGTCCTCTTTTTCTTCTCATAGATGGTATTTCTTCTAAATTTGCTGCCATTCACTTACGGTATGAACAGTAGTGAGAGACTTAGGATATGGCATTGCTTTAACATGAGAAGAGACAACATTATTACCCTACATCATTTATAATTTTCTTTTATTTATATAGAGAGATATGTGTATGCACTCAGGAGAATAAATCAATCTACTCTGAATCTGTCCCCTTCATCAACCCGTTCCCTGTCTTTCTTCAACAGTGTGTTTGGAATCAAAGCAAGAAGTTTCTGCATTTTGGAGATGTTTTCTCCTGTATCTTTGAATGCAGATGACACCCTGTTTGGATCCAAACAGCCAACCTCTTTGGTGCTCCTTAGTTTCCAACCTCGCCCTGCCATTGTGCAGCATTAGAATGAGGCAGAGGCAGGGAGTGACACTTCTGCTGACAACCACTTGCACAGAGGAGTGCTCAGGCAGAAGTGTCCTCTGAGACCAATAAAAAATGTAACAACAATAAAAATGTAACAATATTTTAGTGATAATATTGCAGCCATGGAAGAGGGCTGACACCAGCGAGTTTGCTTTTCAGCAGGATATCTGAATGGGCATCTCTTGTCTGTACCACTGCAACATGGGAGTGCATGCTGAGTACATTTTTTAAATGATGTACCCTATATTCTATGATATGCAATCAGAGAATCATAGAATGACTCATGTTGGAAGGAACCTTAAAGGCCATCTAATTCCAGCCCCTCTGCCATGGGCAGGGACACATTCCACTAGACCAGATTGCTCAGGCCCCCACTCAAACTGGCCTTCAAGGACAAAAGAGCAAGACATGGTGATGTGCATTGTATGTTGCATACACATGCCAAAGATTCTCAAAAGTGAATTGTTTCTGATTGTCCAGCTTAACAGCATTTGAATAGCTTTCTGAGATGTCCTAATTGGATCTACCCTCTTGAGCTAGCAGAACTAGGTTGGTTTTCCCAGACAAGTAGTTTGAAAGAATCTTACTCTTTCCGATAAAATATGTAAAAAATATGTTATTCACATTTCTAAGATCACAAATGTCATATTGTTTCAACACACAATAGTCTATAAAATCCAAATTTCAAGGGGTAAAAAAATCTTGTTTGTCATCGTGTTTTTAGTCCCATCAGAGATTAGGTTTCAATCACGCCCAAAAGAAACAGTTGAAAAGTACTCCCCGATCAAATTGCAGATACATTGAACTCAGTTGCTCACTGTGACATTTAAAACACTCTGGTTGCTGCAAGGCAGTATAAATACATCAAAGAGAGGATTCATACCAATAAAAAAAGAGAAATTCATCACTCAATAAACATAATTCATATCAACAGAAAGAATGGCAACTTCCAGAATAAAAGCCTGTCAATCCCCTACCTCTTCCATACACATACAGATGTGCATCCAAGGGAAAATAACATCTCATAGCTTACATTATAATATATATTTAATAACTCTACAGGGCTGTAATGATGCTTTAAGGTTTTTCAAACAATAAAAACATTTCTAGATGCATTTCAAGGAGTAAAGGGTACTAGCAAATTCCCTGCCAAAACAACTTAAATTACCATGCCCCTTTTCCATGCATGTTCAGAAGCAAAATGGAAATGAATATGAAACACCAAGTCTAAGATCTATTTTTCAAAGTGTTATAGCCAACACATGAAAGAGAAATGTTTTTTAGTCTCCGTAACTATAGATCCAGCACATTAATGAAAGACAACGACTCAAAGCTACAGCAAAGCATTTAACGGCTGAAAAACAAGCAATCTCGTTTTCTCAAGGAGGGCATAATAAATTATCTGTAGAAGAAACAAAAGTGTTCAGAATTCTGAGGCAACTAAAACAACTGCCTGTGGAACTCCAAGAGATACCTAAGTGCAAAATTTCAAAACCTGAAATACTTAATTTATTTCTATTTTTAAAATGCCAGTTCCTCTTAGGAATATGAAAAAAGGTGCATACACAATAACCTGAAAAACCTCAAGAAGATGCAGAGACAGATGGAAATGTAAACAAGTTTGAAGGCTCTCTGCCAGAAGTCTGCTCTAATCCACAGTCCAATCATTAAAGAATAAACACCACACAAACCCCTTTGTTTCAAATGAATTACAACCTGGAATTACTTGGCAAATACACAATGCAGAACATAGTGGAAATAAAGAATTAGAATCTAGCATAGAGGGACATATTTGCAAGTCATCTCCTTCTGTGCAAGATCACAAAAGTAAAAAAAAATTGTCTTTAGGACTCTATTGGCTAAAGCTACAGAAAACAAACTTTCCACTTTTTGCTCCATGAACCTGGCAGCAGCAGGTTAGAGGAACCGCAAGCTGCAAGACCAGTGGAAGTTTGACTGTCTTAGAAAAACTGTCTTAGGGCTGCTGTTGGAACCTGTTTTTCTCTGCCCAAGGCATTGACCCTCTGGGGAGGCTAGCACATCCTGTGGCAGCTAGCCTGACAGGCAGGCAGCACTCCAGAAAGGACACAAGGACTAGGTTGCTGTGGCTGTGGAAGCAGCAGACATGAAGTTGCCCTTCTTGTGGCTGCATCTCAAATGCTGCATCTTCAGAAGGTATGTAGTAGAGAGACTAACTTAAATTTCTCCCAAGACCTAGTTCCATGGTAGCTTAGTTGACCAATTTCCCTGTTCTAATTTACATCTTTCTCACAATAAAAAACCTCTTGTTTCAGAAAGAGAAAATGTCCTTAGCAATTTCCAGTTCACTCCGCTGTCTTGTGACAGCATGCCTCTTAAATTGAGGCTTATCATCGGAGAAGGTGCCCAGCACGATCACACTTTATGAAAAGTAGCTATAGATATTCACAGTGCAGAGAATCATGTTTGCAGTGAGGCCATCAGTATTCTGTTCCTCTCTAGTTCTGTGCTCTCAGCAGTCCCCTTCATTTGATGTTGTCAGCAGCACCTACCAGGAGCTGTCTGGCGAGACAGGAAAATGGACACATTGCTTTTAATTACATGACTCATTAGCTAATGAAATTAAGTTTGATCAGCAAAGATATTTTATATTCTATTTTTCTCAAGGATTAGTTTGACTAGATTCACAGAAATAAAACCATTTTGCTTTCAAATTCCCAATATCTGCAACAGTATCCCAGTCATTGTCCATCCACATTTTGTAGCAACTATGAACCAATGTGTTTCTTTGTTGACAGTAGACACAGAAAAGGACAACATGTCCTTCTCATCGATGCCAGAATAGATTGAAAGTAATTCTATTAAGGACAGCGTGGACCTGTCAGACATTGCAAATCCATATTTCACAGGGAGAGAAGAACAGGAACTAGAGGCAGGAGCTTGGTAGGAGATTAGTAGTCATTTGTTTTAAGAGGACTTGGCATGGTAAGATATGAATATTTGATTATATTTGTACGCACATACACATAGAAAATATATATATGAGCAAGAAAACAAATTCTCTTACTCGTCTATTGAGGAAGTCTATTAAGGTTGCATTAGTATAGACCTGTTTGCTTTCTCTAGATTTGTCCCAGTTGTTTCTCCCTCTTTCAAGGAACTTTACCTCCAAATGAGGCAGATATTAAGATCCTCTTTCTGCAATTAGCTATATTTACATATGCTTTCTTTGCTTGACAGATGTAGCTAAGCCCAGACAAAATGGTTCCCTGATTCCCTGCTAGCATTTTTTATCAAGAAGGCACCTTTCTGTCTTAAATTTCCAAGATCTATTCATTTTCCATGCAGGAAATAGGCAAAGACACCTAAATTGTCCTTCTCCCCACACACATAATCCAGAAGCAGCCACTGATAAAAAAAGGTGATATATGGATGCCTTTCACAGCCCAGCCACACAACAAGGCAAGTCAGATCAGTTGTACAGTCCTGATCCACCACCTCACACCTCTCTTGCCAGCCTCCATCTCACGTCCCCTTTCCTGCCTCTTGGAATGTCTTGCCCCTTCCACTGCTATTTCTGTAAAAGCAAAACTTTTACAGAGTTTTGGGGTTGTTCAGCATGATGTCTTTGCACATCATAATTGGGAAATGTGCTAATTCAACTGCTAGCTTTAGTAATTGAAACACGCTGTTTGAGGCCCACAACATGTGAAGTCATCCTGCTGGGACTAAGAGCAGCCTCGCAATTGGAAAGAGAAACTGGGAAGAACCAGGAGATCAGGCAAGGAGGGTGCCTGGAAGTGAAGAGAACGGTTCATTGGGGGATGTGAAGAACCTGGCATGGAGAGCCCATTGTGCCTGGTGTGCCACAAAACCAAGTGCAGAGCTAAGTGCCTCCTCCCCGTGTGCAAATACATAATTGTACCCTTTTGTTTCACTGAGGAGCACTAATGAGCGGATTTCTACCAGCTTGGAGATTGTTTTGTTACATGGTCCAGGTGACTAGCTGAGCCTCTTGGGCCTGCAAGACTAAAATTAAATCTCATATAAACAAGCTTAACTGTGAGATGGTGAGCATTTTCTCTCCTCCTTCCCAGACAAGGCATAATAGTTTGACAAACCTGTGATGATTTGAAAAAAAAAACAAACCCGTGGAACTGAACTCTTCCAGCCTGGGAAAGACTTTATTTCATTTCCATGTGCAGATGAGAGCTTGTAACAGCTCTGATTTCATCAGGCACCTTGGGCATCCACACACAGAGGTAAGCCCAGTACTCACTAAGCCTTACAGGTAGTCATTTGGGGTGGTAGTACTATAGAACTTGGTATATGTGTCCATGTATTAAGGAGAATTGATTTGAAGAATTTCTCTCTGTATGTTCAGCTAATTCAATCTAGCATTTATCAACCCTCTCTCAACCCCAGACATGCAATTTCACTGGCATTATTGTAAATATTAAGATGAGATGATCCTCTTACTTGTTATTCAAGAAACAATCCTGATTTCTTAATTCTCAAGGCATTTAATCTACTTGAATTAGTTGTTTACAGTGACCCTGCACTTATTTTTCTGAGTAAAATTTTTTGTGAACACAGAATCTGTAGCACACTTATGTTTTCACCCAAATTACTACCACTCTGGCTTGTCTAACCAGCTGCATGTACTTCACCCAAAATGCTCAATACCTCCTTACTTCATGGTCTTCTGTACTCCTCCAAGTGTTCTTTACTGATTTTCACCACTGAATACAACCTGTGAACATAAACATCTTACCTTTTTGACTGATTTTCAGTCCCAGATGCAGATGCTTCCAGTGTTCCTTAACCTTTCCAAATGGTATGGTTCTGCCTTTGGAATCTGCCGGAGTCTGCGTTAGCGCCTGGTCTATGTCTGCGGGGAATTACTTCCCCAACCTAGTAGGGAAGAATTACACAGAATTTCTGCAATTCTTAAGGGGTCACAGGTTTCACAGGCAGCAGTGCTAAAATGCCTCTTTCCAAGCCTCACCAATGAGGCCTTACAAGGCAGTTGTTCCCAGCATTTAATGGATACACCCCGGGCCTGCTGAGGGAGGGAAGCAGTGCACGTGCTCACTGCAGCAGCGCATGGCTGGGAGCGCTGTCGTTCAGTACACCGCGGGCAGCCCTGAAACATGGATTCGGCTGGACCTTACATCACCTCTGGCTGTAAGATGGCCGTCACTTACAGCATGTATCATCAGCATGGGGAACTTCCCCACCCCTTCGTAAACCCCATCCCCAGGAATAGGTTGGGAATGAGCCCTAGCAGGAGCAGACAACATAGGCTATCCCAAGGACAGCTCTTGCTTGCCTGTTCACTAACAGGGAAAAGGCTTGACCAAGGCACAGGGTCCCCCACTTAGTGCAGAAATCATGCAGTTAAGCCCAGGAATCCTAAGTGTATATAGAAACTCTTAACCTTGCAAAGTCAAAGAGCTTCTCTGACAGTTGAATTTGATTTTTAAGTTAAGGCCAGAAAGCTTTTTCCCAAATGGGGAGGTGACTTGTTGAATCCCATTAACTGTTCATATCTCCTGGCTATCTGCAGGTACTATCAATACACCTTCCACCACCTCTCCTGGGATAGCTGAGACACTTGGCAATTAATCTGCAGGATCTGAAGCAGAAAATTGTCTCTCTATAGAATGAGCAAACCCTGACTGGTTTCCATTTTAAGAGAGATAATACAGAAATGGCTGCTATTCCCACAAAATCCAGAGCATGCATGCTGCTCTCCCACTTATCCCCTCTTACTCCTCGGAATTATATAAGTGAAAAAGGACAGTGCTGTTGTGCTCAAAAATCACAGCCTGAGTGCCGTCAGAGCTGCACCCAAAACTGAGCAACAGCTCCTGTGGAGCCATCTGACTGTCACTGTCTGCATCTCTGTGAAAATGCTGGATCCAGCTGGCTCTCTGGAGTAGGCTCAAATAGCGGGGGATACAATAAACATTTTCTTTTTAATTTTCATCGAGGAAAACAGCATCTTTAACCCATTAGAACTGAGAGCTGCATGTTGTGGATGAGACAGAATTTCTATTTTCTGCAACTTGAGAAAGCATTGAAGCGAATATATTTTACTGATTATTTTGATTGTGGATCTGGAGAACAGGATCTATTTCAAGTGACAACTGCCACCTGAAACTTTAGCAATATGCTAATTAAATAAAATTCAGTTAACTTTTAATCTATTTCTATCACTTTATTTTCCAGAGCCACTAAATTTTGTTCCATAGTAGGTACTGCTCTCCTCAGAATTTAAAGTATAGTATATTAAGGTTCTTTGTAGACACTTGGAAATTTCTTGCAAAATTGAAAACTGTTACTATGAATGCTCACCTTCAACACAAGTAACTATGCCTCTTACTATGCAAATCAAGAAGAAAAATTAATTCTAACTGAAGGAAAGATTTTCCTTGGAGAAGCTTCAGAGGGATACAAAAGTTGGTAAAAAAAATGTGATATAAAAATTAAGTAAACACATACCAACTGAAATGTTAGATGCTACACTTCCTATTTAATAGTTACTTAAATTAAAATTCCTAGCTTTCAGTATATAGCACAATCTGGTTTCAGTTATTATAAATTAGATAGCACCTATTCTAAGAGGAATTTTCTTTGGCTGTGGGCTGGGAACATAGTAAATTGATCAGGTATGAGAAGAAGAAAGAAAAGCAAGGTCAGTGCAAATCTGGTGGTACTGATTCTTTTTTCCCACTTCCAGATGACTTTGTTCACAGCAGCTCAGCAGCTTCAAACCTACACTCTTAATGAAAGTGTGAACATTTCTTTAAAGTTCCCGCAAAAGTGGTTAATTCTTAGTCAGGGCATGAGCAGTAAATTTCTTTTCTCTCCTGTAACATAAAAGAAACATTAATTACTCAACATTAATTGAAGTAATGTTAATTATTTTACTAAAGGACTTCTATTCTCCCAAGCTGCCACTCAGTTAAACCCTCACTCATACTTTGAACAAACAGACCCTAAAAATAAACAAAAAATAAATCCCAGAACTCCTGAAAGTACTCTCATGTCTGGGAATGTCCTAGCAAATTCTGTCTGTGTATTCATTTGCAATATTGATATTGCCTCCAATAGCAGGCTTCCTGATTACCTCTCTGTATTAAATATGTTTACTATCCAGTCTCTCTGGGGCATTTTCTTATGAGTCAGAGAAAAAAAGCCCAGTGTTTTCCTGCCCTAATTTAACTTTTAAAGTTAGATATCACCCCAGGCTCATCCACTGAATAACCCTCTAAAAACATCCTAATCTCTACCTCACCGGCCAGGGCAGGGTAAAGTCATTGGCTCAAACATATACATCTTTGTCAGAGTCAGGTGAAATGTAGCCCGGCTCAAGTGATTTACCTGGAGTGAACACTGGGAAAAAAAGGCTGTAGAGTCTCCTTCCCTGTACATATACAAAACTCACCTGGATATGATCCCATGCAATGTCGTCTAGGCGAACTTGCTTTAGCAGGGGAGCTGGATTGGATCGGCTCCAGAGGTCTCTTCCAGCCCCAGCCATTCTGATTCTGTGACCTTTCAAACTCAAATATCTACTACACCTTCTCTTACCTAGTTCAAAATGGAGCAACACTCATTGTTTTTTCACTTACACAATTTACATTTCTTAATGCTATGGGACTGCAGTCTGGTTAATTGGGCAAAAACTTCTTTATATGGAAAAGTTAGTATTTAGCAAAAAAACCCACCTGATTTAGTTTGTGGGGATCTTGGGGTTTTTTTGTACACTATCATCACTTACAGTTTTGTAACACAAAATTTGCAATGTATTTCAAAATTAGTTAAAATTGTATTATTAATAACATATAGGTGGTGTCATAATTCTGCTACTGTAATAGAATTATTTAGAGTGAATTTCAGGAGGGCATTCAGTGCATCCCATTTTTATACAGAAATCAGAAGATATTAACAAAGAGTTTGATAGCTTATTGTGCTTGATGCATGATCGAGTGTCCCACATGTTCAGTAGGCTGAAGAAAAAGGCAGCTACAAAGTACAAACGGTCACAAGGACAAAAACCAGAATCAACATAACTTTTCAGAACCTATGATGTAAGATTTTGTTACCCACTAAGTAAAAAAAATCCTTTAATCTCTTATAATCTACTTATAAGTAGATTATAAATCCTTGCAATATCTCACGTCAAAAATCCAGAAGGATTTGAAGAGGCATCACAAAAAAAAAAATGTCCTCTAGCTAATTAAGAATGTTTTACTTCGTGTCCCTGGCTCAAAACATGCAATTTTCAAAGTCTGGCCCTGCAAAAACAAAGTAGTAGCCATGAGTTGTAAATAAAATTGACAATGGATACCAAAAAAGCTGTGTTTTATCCAGAATTCATCTACTTCTCATGTTACAAGCAAGAAATAAACAGTCAGCAAAGAGATCTTTTAACCAGATATGGTTTAATGTGCACGTAAATTAAGGTTAGGGAGGCCTGCAAGTAACAAAAATCCTTGATAACGCCTTGATTCTTCCATAAACCACCTATCTGTCTTCTTTTCAGCTTTGATAGAGCAACCAGTATCTATTTTCTAGTCTGCAGGTCAATGTGGTAGCTGTAGGTCTCTCACCAACAAGTTTTCAATAGCTGTTGAGAGGATGAACCTGTACATACTGGTTTGCAAGTCTTCATAAATATGGTACAGCTACAACTGCAAGCACAACCTCTTTTCGTTATGAATTTCACCTCTCATTTTCAGACTGCAAAACAAACTAAGTACATGAGCACTATTAAAGAAATTAAATTCCTCATATTTATCAAATTGCAATTCATGTAGGATTACACTTTCAGAATGTAGGTGTTAAAACCTTATTGTACAACATCCACTTTTTTTTAAAAAACAAGTAAGATTTCTCCTGCTTTATTATGTACAATATAAGGTGGATCTGAAGTGGGGGTTTCATGTGAGGAAAATGCTTGAGTGATTTTTGAAGAGAATCTTCAATGTCTTTTTTTATCAATGCCTTTTTCAGATTCTTCACTAATTGAAATTAAAAGTTAATCCTGATTGTTCAATTGCCTGTAAGAAGAAAAAGAACACAGAGGTTTTGTTGCAGACATTTATTTCTAGTCCTGATGAGGCTCCAAGTGTGTCATTACAAACTAAGGAAAATATGAACCAGAGATACTTACAGCTTTGTTCTCATTCTCTCCTCTTAAAAAAATATCAGACAAAATGAACAGCATCCAAATGTGGTGTAAGCCTCATGAATTTACATCCAAACTGGTGGTAAAAATAAATAAAACTTTGATGACTTACGGTGTTCATCTTGGATAGAACTGTCTTCTATATCATCCTGGACATTATTTTTTGTAAATTCCTGCATTCAGCAGTTTGTTAACCTTTCTTATCAGTAGCTGTGAAGGTAAGAAAACATAACATTTTATCAGATATGTGAGTGATAACACACAGTAAACAAGATATAAACGTTAAAAATCTTCCTTTCCAAGCCCTGCAATGAAGCCCCGAGTGCTTTATTTCCTTAGTTTAAAAGCCCATTTAGAATGTATCACTTCTCATTTCCAGCAACAGATAGTTTCCTAAAATAATTTTGATTTAAAGGGTCATATTGCTAACTGTAATGGGCCATACTGAGTATGTCTGATAAAGTCTCCAGAGATGTGATTTCTGATATGCAAAGATCATAGCTTGTTTAAGTACAGTGGAAATCACAATTCAGGTTTGACTCATGCAAGAAGTAACTGTTAGAGTTGATTTGCTAGGGTGCTTCTCCTATTGGAAAGCCTTATGTAGCTTTTCCTAGAGTAAAACATCAAGAAAGATATTCATGATTGACCAAGAACAAGAAGGGGAACACCACTAGTAAAACAAAAAGACATGAACGTAAAGAAACTGTACAAATGCGTGGGCTGTAAGAAACCACAGCATTAGACAGATGTGCCCTGCTTAGCATCCACAAAACAGGTGTGTTGCTATTTACCCAGAGCAGCAGTGACAGACAAAAGCTCTCACATGAACAAGACCAAATTATGACAGCTTAAGAACTTACTGGAGCACCCAAATCCCAACTTTCATTTGGTAGAGCCTTCCTGTCATAGTTTAACTGCAGTCAGCAGCTCATCCCCACGCAGCTGCTCGCTTACTGCTCCTGATGGGATGGGGGACAGAATTGGAAAAGTGAGAAAACTCATCCATTGGGATAAAGACAGTTTAACATGTAAAGCAAAAGCTGTCTGTGAAAACAAAGCAAAACAAGGAATTTATTCATCCCTTCCATGGGCAAGTATGTGTTCGGCCATCCCCAGGAAATCAGGGCTCCATCACATGTAGAATTGACTTGGGAAGACAAGCACCATGTCGTGGTTTGAGGTGGAAGTGAAGTTTTTTTAAGGAAACCCAGGTCAAACCAATCAGTGGCCAGGTTGGATATTGGCATCTGTGGTGGCCACTGAGAGTTTGGACACGCCTCTGAGGACACAAGGGGTTAAAAGCGAGGGCTCCCGACGCACTTCCTCTTTTTCCTGGTTCTGCTGCGGCAGGGAGTATTTTCTCTCCTCTCCCCGGCTGNGGGGGGACTGCTAGTCCCGATGGAAGAGTTGGCTGGTTTTTGGTACTGAGCCAAACATCCTTAAAGGGAGCCCTATCTAGTCTTAGTCCCTGTACGGTGGTGAGAGCACTGTGACAGGGAAGAAGAGAGTCACCATGGTAGAGTTTTCCGGGTGGTGCCATGAGTGACATGGGAGCACGAGAAAATGGACCTGTGTTTTCCTGTGGGGGCGGTGTCTGCGGTTGCAAGAGAGACTCTCTTGTTCTCTGGATGGATTGAGGATTGTTTTTTTTAAAAGATAATGGCTTGTTGGGTACCCAGAGTTGTGGAAAGTTTAAGCAAGTAAATATGAGGGTATGTGCTGGTGTCAACTGTTGAGCATTGTAAAGGATGGAAATTGGGGGGAGGAGGAAAAGTGTTGTGAGAGGTTTCTTATTCTGTCTTTAAGTGATTGGGTTCTTTTCTTGTGTTTGTCGTCTATTGTCAAGTAGTTAATAAATGTTTTTTTCTATTCTAAGTGATAGGCCTGCTTTTGCTCTGTTCCGGCTACATCTCACAGTAGTTTATTAAAAACTACATACTCATGGGTGCACTGGCATTTGTCCAGTGTCAAACCATGACACACCATCATTCCGAATGTGCCCTCTTCCTTCTTTTTACCCCCAGGGTTATATGCTGAGCGTGATGCCATATGGTAGGAGATAGGTCCGTGGGATCAGCTGTCCTGGCTGTGTCCCCTCCCAGCTCCTTGCACACCCCCACCTCCTCTCTGGCAGGCTGGTGTGAGAACCAGAAAAGGCCTTGGCTCTGTCTAAGTACTCCAAAGCAATAACTAAAAAACTCCTGAATTATCAACACTGTTTTCGTCACAAATTGAAACCACAGCCCCTAGCTAGCTACTATGAAGAAAATTAACTCCATCCCAGCCAACATGTGCACACTTCCTCAAAGATGAGTCAAACAGTGTCTGAAGCTTCTTTCTAACTGCTTTAGCCTCACTCAGTCTATTTCACTGAGCTTTGGACTAACACACTTTACTTGCCATCTTAGCCATTCTCAGCCCGCACACTGGGGCAATTTGGGCAGCCTTTCTGATAGGTGGTTACATGTTCCATTGCCAGTGCCTCTGGTTACACCTCTGACAATCACATACTAATCCCATATCCAGCCAAAGCATACTTATTCTCTTTCATGGATTTTTTTTTTTTACTGTATGTAGTCTTAAGTCATCCTGGCAAAACCTATTGCTTTTTATCTAAAACAAAATATCACACTAGTTTTTTAACAATGCTACTGCAGAAATGGTAAATCAAGCATATTGTTAATATATATTTATAGGTATAATTTTGTATATTATATTTGTATTCATTATTAATATATATTATAATTTTATAAGCATACTCTCTAGCCATGTGTTCTGGACCACATCTAATACCTGCCATTTCTGTTTTATTCCCTCTGTGCTCTTCCCTCCAGTGGAGGAGAGCAGGGAGTGCATTGGAGCACTCAGCTTTGTCAGGGTGTTTGGTTTGGTTCTGGTGTTAAACATGTTGCTTCGTGCTTGTGTCAGGGACTGAGAGGGCTCAGCATCACTTCTCAGCCTGGAGCAGCAGCTGAGGAGAGTGTCAGTGCTCCTGCAGGAGGGCATTGGCTCCCTGCCTCCCAGCCAAGTGCCCCAGAATCCCACAGCCCTCTGTGGAGGACTAAACACAGAGAAATTCTGTAAACTAAATCTATGAATTCACGTGTACAAATGCACAAATTTGCATTATGCAATGTAAAAGCAGGATATAAACCTTCAAAGAAACTTTGTATTCAAGAGAAGTAGTTGATACCTCATAGTTTGAAACAGAAGAAGTTTCGCAGGGGTATTTTTTCTGTAATAGTCAGGAAAGGGATTTTGACAGCAGGGAGGGAAGAAGTTGGCTCTGTCGCTCCACCAGCTCCTCCTGAGAACAAGCAGACAAAGGGAAGGTGAGTAAAAAATAGATGCCTCCAAAGAAAATGCCCTCTGTTACCATCAAGAAGAGTTAATTTTGGCAAACTGACATCTCTGATTGTTTTTCTGAAAACCAACACTTCCAATGTCTGTAAATTAACTTTCAGATTTCCAGTCAAGACGATGACAAATTTTACCCTTGTCACCCATGGGTTGCAAAGACAGATCTTGTGACAAGAACTAAAATCTGGAACTCATTTTAAAAGCATATTTGACACAACACTAGCCATTGGAATTCATCCAATCTATAATTATAAGACTGGGAAACTTTAAATTAGGTCAAACTTCAACTCCAAATTAAAATGAAAGCATTCAAGGGCTTAATGCATATGAGCAAGACATGCAGTGTTGCTTTTCACACTGGCTACTTGAAGGCTAAAATTATATTAGAAGCAAGAGTGTTAAATAAGTGAATTTCTTTTTAATCAAGAGTTGCAGTTTTCTTTGCTCATCACTTTGTGCTAGAGGGCCATGAAACTATCTCAGCAAAACTGTCAGTGTTTGCAGTCTCTGCAGCCTGCTCCCCAGTGAAGGTGAGCTACTTATTTAGCTGTAAAAATGTTTCCCTAGTTGGACTTTATAAAATTACCTGCAGAAAAAGGTTTGATAAATCTCTCCTGGATGTAGTGGCAAATCTCAAGAAATTTGCCTTTAAAAAATTTATTTGCCAGAGAGAGTTCAGTTTTAGATGAAATATTTGCTTTTCCACAAGGCTTTCTCCTCCCATTATTTACCAGCAAGTTTGATTGGCAAAAAGAAAAGCTGATGAGCTACCACAGGATGTGTAATGAGATGGTGGTTTTGTTTTTCAATGGATACTAGAGCTCTGCTGACTGCCACGTTTTCAATCCTCAGTGTAGACCATCTGGAAATCCTACTGGAGGTTGGTGGGATCCCAGTAGGAGCCATATTGGGCCCTTTTTTCTTTTTTTCCAAACTAGAGTGTGGACAGTGTGTGTAGAGAAGTAGTGATACGTCTTGCACACTGTACTTGGCTGCTGGACACAGCTCTGAAATGAGACATTAAGAACTAAAGTAAACTAGTCAGAAAAAATGGTTTAGTTAATGAAAAAATAGCTTCTATTTGGATTATGCAAGAATTCTTCATTCTTTGAAGTGAAACAAAGCCTTCCCTAAGTGTAAAGAGCAAGCAGCTTTCATTCTTTTTTTTCTTTTAAAATTCCATTTTATGACAGTAAGACTAGCAAACTCTCTTCTGTGAACCCACCTCTCAAAGACATTTCATCAAAGTAACAAGGTTACCTACTGGAAATCTAGCATCAAAGATATAGTGCTGTCATACAGGGCAGGGGCAAAAAGTACAGGGAATGATGCATTGTTTCCAACTACTTAACTGCAGATAGTCAGGAGGAAGTTGGGTTATTATTTTTACAGTTTGTGGGATTTTTTCATGTGTGTTTGAATGCAGTTACACCAGGAAAGAAAAAAAAAAACACCAAAAACCCCCACCAAAACCAACCAAAAAAACCCCCAAAAACCCCAAACCACAGCCTCTTATTCCAAAAAGATCCCCATCATTTCACATCTTCAAATATATCTCTATCTTTTCCCTTCACCCTTTTTTGAGAGCTGAAATAGGCTGCAAATATTACACACTGTGTTTGGGTAGTACAACAGAGAATTGCTTGAATTAACTCATGCAAACTTCTTTTCCACACTGTCCAGGGATGCAAAACCTAACTGTAAGTAACAGATGGGCAAAATAATAAATATTTCTTTTTATTTTGACTTCTAATAATTTTCCCTATGTTGTATTGAAAGCAACATAGACAAACAGCCCTTTTGTAATATGAGCATGATAATTATAACTTATTCCTTAAAACCATAATAGGCAAAAATAAATTACTTAGCTGAAAAGAAGCTACTAATTTACTGAAGCTGGGGTAGCAGATAGAAAATTTGCTTAGTAGTTTTGGACTTTGTTGTGTTTATTTTTACATCATGGGCTATGTTTAGGAATGTGGCTTTAAAAAAAGAATTGAAATAAGCAACAAACAGAAAGCAACCTTTAAAAAAACTGGGAAGAGGTAACTATTTAGTTTGGGCTGGGGCACCTGTGTAGGTAAAGTCTGCAGCCTCCAGAGCAGTGTTACACCTCCTCCTCCTGCCTTCAGGATTTCTCTTCGTGCTGCCATTGGCTGAAACACTCCACCCCACCACCTCTCAGCCCTGTCACTTTGCTCTTCAAGATCTGCATCCCGCTCTGTAGAAGACAGAGCAAACCCACTGATGATGTCTTACCTTATGGCTGGTGTTTTCCACCATTTTAATTTTCAAGTGCTAGTTTAGTCAAGATGGTGCTCGTAAGTCTTTGATGGCATAAGGTAGGAAATCATCACGCTAAGAGTGTAACTCCAGCCTAAATTCTTCTTTTAAGACAAAGCATCATTAGCTTCATCAAAAAAGATATTGTTCCTACTTGCACATTAGAAACCCTTTATTTCCCTTTTGCAAGAATTCCTTACGTTTGTTTCATCAGCCGTCCTACATAAGAGGAAAGAATAAAGCTTTTTCTTTCAGAAGCAGACTGCCCAGACATTCTTCTTACCCTAAAAATCCCTATTTTTGGCCGAATTTATTTATTGGTTACTTGATTAGGGACTTCCAGAAAAATCCATGGCCCCTGCTTTCAAGCTCTTAAATTCTGATCCTGTTGAAGGTAAGGAAATATAAAATTCCAACAGAAGAATACATCTTTTCAGATGAAATCCTTTAAAACATTTCTGTTAACTAGAAACTTGTTTATCCAGGAAAAAGGCCAGTACACTTAAGTATAGCAACCCAGGTCTTCTTTTTAAGCAAGTAAGAAAATAAACATTGGCTTTAGCCCCTAGTTTAAAAATAAACCCCCCACAACAACTGTCGCAATATTAGCTGTGTAAGGAAATGAAATATGACATTTATTTTCTCTGAGGGAAATATTGCAGCCTTTCACCAGGATGAAATATATACACAGACAGACATTGATAATTATTTAGCATTGGAAAATTGGTATACTTTAAATAAATATCAGCATAGTCAAACACATTGTTAAAATACAAGTGAGCCTTCTACATGCTATAAATATTGGTCCCATTACCTGAGTGCAACTTTCACATACATTAAATGACAAATAATCAAAAACTTAGAAAAATTAGTGTGGAGTTAAATTCAAAATGGCCAGGGTAATGAAGCCATCTGCTAAAATGTCATCTTTGGGACATTCAGAATATCTACTCCTTGCACATATGCAAAAACACAGCGAGGGAATAACAGATTTTAAAGTGTATTTCCATATAAACTTGGGAATATGTCCTTGAAGAAAATGCTACATTGACATGTGAATTGTTCACTTAAATATAAGATCACTATCCTAAACAAAATATCAGTCCAATGAGATTGAATTTTTATAGGACTTATGCGAAAAGAAAAAGGTTAGTACAAAAGCTCAGACATTCCATGTGTTTTGGAATCTTCATTGATTCAAGGCCCAGACAAGTAAACCAATTGAAGTAGTTCTTGTCATTAGTCGCATACCAACATGCATCAGTAACAAGAGAACATATAATGCCTTCAAAATTAATGGCCACAGTTTCTTTCAGTCCTGTAAGGTTACAATTTCAAGTTGCTCTACTATGTATATGTTAAAAAATTTTACTGAGACTGGTACTGCAGTGCTAATGTAGAGCTCTGGAGGAACGATCTAAATCATCTTCTGCCTTCTGAATTGCTAGCAAAGGCGCTGGCAAGCATTCCCAGTCCACACTATTTGAAGTGCATTAATTTTTAAGGAGCAGAAAGAGGTCCAGATCCATCTTAAGATGTTAGATCTTTAGATGCTCTGTGTTCAGCCTTCTAAACTGAATGAACACACTTGATATAAAAGACAGTGAGAGACACTTTGCAGGAGAATTTTAGGAGGGTATAGAGAAATATTATTTTTACTTATATTACTTTTAAGGATAAAATATGTTTTCATATTTAAAAAACCCCACAAACTTACAAATAGCTGACATTGCATCCCTACAGCCATAAATATATGCCACAAAACATAAGAAAAAATGAGATTTCAGCATTTTAACTAATTATCCATAGTTTTCTTGAAGTTTTTAAAGAAAAAATATTAAAAATGTTAAAAACAGGACAAATGAGCTTAAAAGTTTGCTTATGGAAATAAGTAAAGAGCAGAACCTACCAGAATAGTTTCAGTGGGTAGAAACCAGCTGAATTTATAGTGAAATTTGGAAATTGAACAGGAAAAGTCAGCTATTTGTTCCATTTGTAAGGAAAAATTATGACAGCATGCTCTTTGCAAGGCTGCTGTGTAAATACATGACCATTAAAAACCTAAACAGAAATGGTAAAGTGGTACCTTCCACAGAGGAATATCACATAATAGTAGAGAAAATTTAGCAGCCTTGTGAGCCCCCATAAAGTAAAAAATATCACAAAATTAACATAAATAGACAACCATCATTGATATACAGAGGTACACACCAGAAAAAATTGACTGCTGGGAAAGCACATTTTTGAAAGAATTCCTGCACAAAATTTACAGAATCAGCACCGGGCAATATAAAGCTGTGGTGCAAGATTTCCTTAGCATTCTACCTGCTCAACTCAATGCCTTCAATTAACCATATCCTATACAGGAGGGTGTCACATCTTTTCAAGATGGTAAAAAAGCTGGAGGTGGTACCAGAATCTATTTTACCAGTATTTTGAATGCACAAAGAGCAATAGCCCAGAGTGGGTTACAGATGAGGAAATCGCACTTGAAAGCAGGATGGATCTTCCCTTGGCTCTGTCACCATGAAGGAAAAAACTCAAGCTGTCTTTGTCTTGGTGATTTTGGTCTGGAAATGATTACCTCCCACTAAGAAGCATTCCCGTTTCTAAAATTTAGTGGTTTTCATTAGTGGTTTTCAAAAGTGAGAGATGATCTTGCAATACAGAAGCCTTTGCATACAACACAAGTCACTCCTGTGTGACAGTTTGACTCACAGCCCTGGGAGCAGACAGCTGCCCTGGCATCACTGAGAAGATATGGTCCATCAGGCAATATCTGTCCTTTCCTCAGGTGTGGGGGGGAGCACTAATAAGTCATCTTTTGAGGACTTTCAAATTTAAAATGAGCATTTTTGTCATTGTCCAGGAGCAGAACATGTGGTTATAAAGACAGCATTAAATTTGGAGCTGTGTACTTCAGCTTTTACAAGATAATGTGGAGATATTATCCAATCTGGAACCCAATCTGGACATTAATCAGTGGCAGAGATTGTGCAGGTGAGGTTGAGAAGCTGGGAAGCTCAGGGAATACAAATATTGGCAACAACGGAAAGTGCATGTTGTGGTTCAAATCAAACAGGTGTAGGCAGACAAAAGACAGAGCCTTCCTCTTTTACCTGATGTTAATTGAAAGTAAAGCTCTGCTTTAAGATAATTCCATTGATTTCCCTTATTTATAAATGCCAATAGCAAAGCAGATATTAGCTCAAAACCGATCACTAGCTCAATGGCAAGAAGTTCTTGTATTCTTTCAGGCACTGAAAAAACACACAGAATGCAAAGGAGCTGACATAACAAGACAAAAAATGAGAGAAAATAGCTGAGGCTAGTAGTCCAAATACTTTATTATGAATAGCAGATATTTTTGGTGTCACAAAGCAAAAGGGTGGATTTCTGTCTCAGAATATTTCTTACAGAAATTAAATCAGTTTTCATCTCTAGTTTGGGTAATATACTTGCAGAAAAGATGGGTTCACTTCTTTTGCTGTCTACTAGCACAACATACTATCCTATTTAATTTTCCTGTTAGAATATTACTTTTCTTGTTATTATAGCGGTGCCAAAGAGTGCTTTCTTTATCCACACAAATGCATAATGTCTTTCTATGAAATGAGAGAAATTCCAGAGTTGTTTGAATTGTGTGATGTATTATAATGCAATATCTGGCCTGATGAGGTGGCATACTGGCTGGCTTTCGCCACAGTCTGAAATTCTTGTGAATACTTGCCCCTTACACAGTTTTGATCCTTGTAACACACCAGTGAACTTTTTGTTATCAAGATCTTATATACTCAGAATTCTAAGGGATTATTTTATTTCCTATTTTTCCCATTTATTCTTTCCTTTAGTATGACATTAAGAAAATGTTCCAGTGCGTGAGTTTAAAAATATTTAGAAATTTAAAATCCTCCACCATGTATTCTAAGTGTTCCTGTGTGTATACTTATACAAAATTAAGAGTGACAGTATCAGAGCTTTTGAAGAGCAATTAAAGATAATGAGACAAAATTTTGGATATACACACTTTAATGGCAAAATTCCCGGTGGAATTCCCAATGGTTCTCCCTACAGGACATTTACAGTCTCTGCGTTTTAATCTAGTCCATTTCAACACTTACAAAAAAAATCAATAGTTTTGTGAATTTTCTAGATTTGGGAGTGAGTCAAGCTTGTGCAGATGAGACACGTCACGGTACTGGATTGAGGGAAGAAACAGGATATATAGTAAAGATTTTTTTTTTAATGGAAATCTTCAGACTAGGCACTGTATTAGACCTGAGCTCTTTTTCAGACATGGAAAAGCCTTAGCAAACCCAAAGTCTTTCCTGACTCACAGCTCCGATATTAGTGCTCCAACACAGGCTGAACTGTTTTACTGCCAGGCGATTGCAGTGATAATGAGCAATGAGCAGTCTGGGAGTGGCTGCAGGAATTGACCAAAAACAAGAACCAGAATAAAATACCCACTGACCTCTGTTGGATTTCCAGGCACCGACCTACATATGCTATAAAAAGCCTTCAAATTCATTCAACTATATGTATGGCCTCTACCAAAGCCATCCCTTAACATCTCATTCTGCCTGTGGGTGCCAGAGGCTGAAACACTCCTTAATCAGATATATTGACCTTTGTTTAGATAAAATTCTTTGCCATTAGTATAGTACTTTTTCCTTTGGAAACAAATTGCTTCAGCAATTTGAGGACTAGGAATACCAGCTAGGTAATACTTAGATCTAATGGTTTATTTCCAGCTGGAATACGTGCAGTCTAGGTCTCAGAATTTAAACAAACAAANNAAACAAACAAACAAAAAGATTAAAGACAAGTAAAATCAACACTGTATAACTTTAATCCTTCAGCCAACTCTCATCAAATAGATATCATTATATACAGTTTATGATAATAGATTATCATTAAATAATATTTCATTATGAATCAAAGAAGGGCTAAAAACTACAGCACATTTAGGACTGCACATGTATGTAGTTTAACTCCCCTTAGTGCTATGCTAATGTAAGAATCCAGGTTTTAGGTGACCTTATCTGAAAATTAAAAAAAGAATATAACTTTGCAAGCATGAAATCCATTCAAAAATGCAACTATATGAGGTGAGCTAAAATAATTTTAACAAGAAACAAGAAACGTTTTACAGAAAAAGGAACTTAGTTTTTAGAAATAAATAAATTTTAAAAAGAAGTATTTTTCTGGTTGTTGATTAGTGGCATGCAGAAATTACAGCGAATGGTGAGTATCCTAGTCATCCATTCTAATTAAAATTTAAATTGAAAACTGGGTTATAATGAAGAGGAGCTTAGTGCTGGTCTTGAGGGATCTCCTGTCAGTGGGCAAATGAAAAAAGTGCACTAAGGCAAAAGAGATTTCACTCAGGCATTTACTTGGTGTATGCTGCACTCTAATAGAAAAAGGGGTGCCTGCTGCCTCTTTATTGAAAAAGAACCAATGAAAAAGAACTATTGAAAAAGGCACAGTTGCTCTCTGTGGTACTGCGATCTAGGGAGAAAATCTCTCTAAGTCCAGCCGAGAAGCAAAACAGCTATAAAGAAGAAATGATCCTATAATTTTGTCCACCGTAGCAAAGTGGTTATACTGTTGTTCCTTTTGGATTGTTTGACAGCTCCACTCCTCCAGCTCACCAAAACTGTTGATAATGAATATAGCTGAGGGTGAGTACAGATATATCTTCTTACACTTGCATCTGCTCAGGCCTGGTGTCTGAAGGGTCAACATTTGCTGAACAGAAATGATCTTTATAGTGAAGCACAAGGCAAGACCTTTGACACAATTTTAGTTTGAAAAAAACAGTGCTTTTTTTTTAAACTTCAAAACGATGCTTTGATGTGCTACTAAGTGTAATAAAAACAAAAATCCATCACACCCTTAAGGCTAATAAATTGCCCAGTGCATTAAAAAATTCACTATGCATCAAATAAGGATAACCTGCTAAATAGATGAAAATGCTAAGGCTATATCATCTTCCAGAAACAGCTATGTATCTCTAATGGTCTAATACAAGATAATGGAAAATACAGCAAGTACATTGTATTTTTAAAGCCAGTTTCTGTGCCACCTCAGAAGCAGAAATTTAAATGAGTGGTTATAAACTAATTCAATATCTATAACTTCTACTTAGGGTTACTTGTAACTGTGACTCCAAAAGAAAAAAAACGCAGAAAATTGTTGGAGCTATAAAAGACCAATCAGACCAGCTTATGCAAGAAAATAAGTTATGTAGTATCTCCCAATATGGACACTTAATTATGCTTTGTGTAAGTCCAATAAATTACTGTCTTAAACCCCAGAGCTCTCATTTGTTGCAGATCCCTTATTGCAGGGCTGTTTTTTGGTTTCTGTTGCTCCCTCCTCCCCAACAAAGTAATAAATGTGGTATTAAAGCTGTCTCTCTCTCTGACTGTGAGGTTTCTGAAGATGGAAGTTAACTCCTGTCTTTCAAAGCGCTATGAGTGGCAGTTGCATACCCGTGCGAAAGAGAAATCTCACTGCTAATCTATCATGAACAAAATACAATGTCTCCCCACCTCTGTCACTGTGCTCAGAAGGTTGCAACAGCAATATTTCTCGGCTATATTTCCAGTAAGAAATGCAGATACCAACCTTTAAAAAATCACAAGGAGAGATTTGCCATAGACTACTGGTTGCGTTTGATTAAATTGTACTAAAATTGTGGGTTTTTTCATTTAACAGTAAAATTCAGTCAATGTTGTTTAATGTCAGTGCTGTTAATGAAGTTGTCAAGCTTGTCACTTTCATTGAATACCAACTTTGCTAAGAAACTGGTACTACAATTACCTCCAGCTCTATACGATTAAATTCATCAAAGCACACCAAGGCTCCAGATTGTGCCAGACCTTTGAAGAATTTCCCCATGGCTTTGTAGTCTTGTCCATCCGAGCAGTTCAACACAATGCATTGAGCAAAGAAAAGACCTTAAAAAGATCTCTTTTTTTGGTTACTTAAAATGTATAGGATTCAGCAACATTTACTGCCTGTAATTCAGCCTCCTGTGCTGTCACTCCCCAGCCCCAGAATTTCCCCTTATTTATCCCATCTGAGTCTGTAATATAAAGACAGCTCATGCAGTTCTTAACTAACTCAATCTTTCACAGTAGCATGGGAAATGCATTTATACATAATTTAAAAAAAAATCTCTTACAGGAGGAAAATAGAGTTAAAAGAGGAATAACAGCAGTTTCATGTCACCCAACTTCTCCACTTAAATATGTTTCTCAGAATTCCTCATAAGAAATCAATTATTTTAAAGAAAAGATAAAATGAGAGAAATTATGTTCCTGGATCCCCCTCCTCTCTCTGCTGACACAAGGAACCCCACCAGGGTGAGGTGACTGATATCACCAAGAGGCACTTGGATAAGACCCAGCTTCCTCCTCCATCCCCACATCTTCCTCTCTAACCAAAATATCTGGTATTCTGAGAATGACCAATCCCAGCACAGCCTAGGGGCAAGTACCTCACTGGGCACACCCTGCATTGGACTTCTCCTTGGCAGCCCCATGGCACACAAGCAGTATAGCAACCTGGGTGGTCCCCAAAGCAAGTCATTGTTTTCTCTCCATATTCTTTATGCCATCCTGGAAATGTATATCTATCATCTCCTGAAGAACAAGCAGGAGAAATTACTTTCCACAGAGGCGGTTTTGTGGAGACTAAAGTACCTATGCAATAACAGACAGTCTTAAGACTTGAAAAATCTAAAAATAAGCATGCTGACTTACATTGTGCTGGACACACACTTGTTCTGCTCCTGTAGCCGAGCTAAAGGATGCAGAAGGTTAAGAGGCAAATGCTGCATCACGGACAGCAAAGCTAACTTGGCAACATACATTGTAGACTAAAAATAATAAAATTGCTCAAATTATTAAAAAAGAAAAGAAAAAAATAATTACAAGGAAAGTGGAATTCTGAACCTACATATCAGGATCAAGACAGTGGGATTTTCAGTTACTCACAAGCTCTTTCACTAGCTCTTTCAAACTCATTTTGGTTTGCTGCTTAGGTAACACAGATGGACACCTGATGCAGCTGCAAGTAAGTTGTTCCACCTGGCTTTATGCTTGCTGATACTGTGCTTATCTAAAACTCTCAGGTTTATTCTTCAAGATAAATGTAGTAGCAAGACTTGGAAAGATGGCTCACCTGTGAAGCCATCAGGCTCCAGCCCATAGAGAGGTGGAAACCACCAAGTGGAGTCTCACCTGCCACTATCCGGAGCCTCAGCTCATAAGTGTACAGTGATATAGGAGATGCAGAAGCAACCCAAACGGATCACACCGGTGGCCCCTCTAATCCACCAGATGCCAATCTTCACACATGAGCCACTAAAGCCTATGTGAGCCATTCTGGGCACTGGAAGGGAGAGGTGACAAAGCAAGAAAGTCACCATTAATAACCATTAGCAGGAGTTATCTGGTCAAGCCACAAACATTGGGAAGAGAATAATGTATCAAATTCAGGGATTGTCTTTGACATCAACATAACAAGTATGTGGAATAAACATACAGTGGAATAAACAAGAGGACTGAAGTCTTCAAACATGATCAAAATTACTGCTTACATGTCATAGAGGCTTAATCCAACCACTTTCTCAGAACCAGCACAGTACAAGACTTTCTCAAGAAGTGCAGATAGAGGAGAAAGGAAGTATCTGATATTTCAAATATTAAGGACATATTTATTTGCCCTAAGATCCCAGGAGAGAACTATTGAGCATCAGAAGAACTCTTAAATAATGAGGAAATACATGTCGTGGGGAATCTATAATACTTCAGCCAAACAGGATGATCTGGTAAAAGATAATTTCATGACCAGAACCATTTAAATGAAAGGACTTAGTGGCGCCCAAGCATTTCAGCTACATATGTAACGTATGGAAATGGATATACCAGGACACAGTATCCCATTCTCCCTCAGATGCTCTGGCAACAGCCACTAAATGCAGATGCCAGAGAAACGTCCAGAAAAAAAAAAAAAATCTGTATTTGATTCTAATGACACGAGTAATTAGAAAATCTGAATACAGAAAACATCTCAAATGAACATCATTATGGAGAAAGAACAGCAAAACAGAAACCAATGGACTGCAAGATATTGATAACCTCAAAAAATTGACTGGTCATCAGCTCTTCAGGAACTAAGTAGAAAGGGAACAACATTGGAGGAGAAATAGCAGTTCCCCAATTTGACTGTACTTAGGACATAAGTATAGACTTTAATAAGGAGAAAATAAGAGAGAAAGAGTTCAGCAAACAATAATCTTTTCATGTAGTAAAAATACTGGAAGACATACATGAGACAAAAAATATATTTGCTTACAAACAGGCTTCCAGAAATAGCCAAAGATGACAGACTCACAAAAACAGGAAACGAGATACAACAGCAAAGTGACAGGGTACATAACTAGAAATCATTCAATAGTATTAGTTACACTGGAAGATGAAAAAAAAACTTTGGAACACAAATTGAAAAGGAAAAATCAGCAATAGGCGGAGATGAGACAATCCAAGTTTACTGGCTTTTTGCATCTCTTTACTAGAGAGGCCAGCCATAGTGTGGTAGGCAACAACACCAATGTCAGTGGGATAATATATCAGGTTAACAGAGATAAGAGGTGTTAACACAGATAACCAATTTGTTCAGTTATTATATTTAAATACCTGGCTGAAACAAATTCAGGATCAATAGACATTGTCTTTGAGGATTCATGGGTGACTAGTGGGACATTGGAAAACTGTCAAAGGCCAACAGAAAGCTGGTATTTATACAGGAGAAAATGAAGAATTACTAGCCTGATTTCAAATCCCCTAAAAAGCACTGAAACAAGGAATTAAACAAAGGACTGTCCATAAGCCCTGAAAAGAAAATAAGATAAACAGTCTGGGTTGACTTGTTGGAAAAAATCACACCAAAACCAATCTGATTTCTTCCTATGGTAAGAGACTGATGAGTAGATATGTAAGTTATACTAGATGTCAAATGCCATCTCTTCAATCAGGCTTTGGACACCTTCTAGGAGAAAGCTAAGGAAAAGTTTTGTGGGGAATTTTTTTCAGGATGGTGAAACAGCTGGAAAAACGTAATTTAAATGTAGCTACCAATGGCTGACTGTCAAGCAAAGGACTACATCAGACATGGCTTTGCAGTGCATTACACCTGAGTCTGCTGTTCTCTGATGTCTTCATTAGCCACCTACGTGACAGAACAATGTAAAAATTAAAAAGTATATACCTCACTAATGTGAATTAAGGAAGTACTGTTGTTTCAAAAATGCTGTGATGAGAGGTCAAAAAACAGAGGTATGCTCAAAAAATAATCAACCATCACAGGAAAATCTCCAGCTAAAATGTTGTGCTGAATTTTGAAGAAGCTGAACAGAACTCTATGCCATTGAAGAACATCTTGAATGAGAAATAAGAATGTTCTACAAGAAATCATAAGACTGAAAGAGACAATTAGAATCATCATCATCAAAAAAAAAAAGGCTATTTTTAAAACCAAAGAGAACAGTGACAGTGGTGAATGGGCAGGGTGTGGAATGTCCATTCTCTGGTCTTAAAGACAGACAAAAGTACATGAGGACACATGGCTTTTTTGGTCCGTCTCTGTTGAGAAGCAACAGACTAGGATGATCTTGAATTCAGACTATCTTTTCATGTGATTCTAAGATCAGAGAAGGGTGCAAGACATATGAGCTAATGTCTGACAAGTAGTTCCTAGCTTGTGTTGTCAGTTTTAAAGTAGCAGAGCCATGGAGTCCCACACTTTATAACTAACACAGCAAGTTCAAGTGCCAGGAGTCACAGAGAGTGTCTCACCTCTTTCTCAGTTCATTCAATCATATCTGCACAGCACTCTTTTCTGCAATGAAGACATACACCTGGCAATTAGTTCATGCCTAGCAACTTCAATTTTTATAATCACAAACAGTAAGTTGTGAAAAAAAATACCGTGTCTGAAGATAGTGTGGAGGCTTTCATTGCCCTTGCAAATGTTCAACTGTTGTTTCAGCTCCCAGGAACTGTAAGTATTTTATCAACTGGGTAAACTGGCTACACTTTTTTATTCTATTTTTTTTAAAGTTCATTTTTTTTTTCATCTTTGTCCTCTCACAAGTGTTGTTAAGCAAAAAGGGACGCAGGAGTAAAGTACCTCTGCTGGGCAATGCCCTGTGCACAAATAACTGTCCCAACACTTTTCAGCCTCCTCTCATTTCAAAATCATAGGTTTATAGAACAGTTCATGCTGGAAGGGACCTTGTTAGGTCGTATGGTTGAGCTGACATCTCACTGTCTTAAAACATGCAATAGGTCTGTCATCTGAAGACCTTCCCTCTTGTAACTTCTTTCCTTCTTTCCTTGCAGAATTGCTTTGGCTGAAAAACAGCATGGAGCTGAAGGGAGATGGGAGTCTTTCTGAATCATGGCAGAGGTGATCTTTACAGTATTATTCTGTATTCAGTTAATTTTAAAAACAGTTTAACTGGACTGCTTCTTAATCAACTGCTTCACATTTGCACATTAAGCAGAGGTTTAGAGTGACCTGTCCACAATGATATCCTAGTCTTTTTCCTTGGTAGTTAACAGGCAATTTCAAACCAACAATGTACATGAAAACTCAGATTGTTCCCTCTGAAGTCCATTAGCCTGTATCCACCAGCAGAGTTTTCATTTGCCACTGTGATATCTGGTGCTTTCATTTTCCTCTGCCTGAATTTCATGCTTTGCTCCACCAAAGCATAAGGCTGGGAGCCAATGGGGAACAGTAGAGGCACACAGATTTCCCAAGAGTGAGCTTCAAATAGTTGAAGGAAAGACCAGGACCTACTGTAGAAGTGCACCTGGCTTTGTTCGCCTCTGTGGGTCTGACACACATGCCTACAGTGGGAAAGCCACTTCCAGATACCTACTAAATCAGTAGCTACATCAAGTGAAGGAGCTGACCCAGCATGTGTTCACAGCTGTTCTGAGATTTTCATATCCCTAAACTATCATTTCTTTTCCTGCATTTTCCCTTTTTTCATTTCCCTGCTTCCTTTTACTGTGTGAGAACAGAGGTCTGGGTAATCCATTTGTCATTTTTTCATTCTAGGTCTCAATTATTCTTTCTAACCTGCTTTTCTCATCTGTCAGCATTCCCTCTTGCTCCTAACCTTTTGTTTTCTTCCATCTCCTACCTGCCCAAAACTGATTTAAATAAATCTACAGGAAAGAAATGTGAATGGGACTTCTGCCTGCAAAATGAAAAGCAGGCACTGTGCTGGCACTGCATTTCTATACCTTATATGCTGCAGAAAACTACATTCACATGGTCAGAAAGTGCATATATCTGGAGACAAGGAGGAAAGCTGACTGGTGCTTTTTGTCCCTCACAGAAGCAGCAGCTGGAACCATACCCACGAAAGGTGCTCAAATGATGCCTTGAAAATATCTCCATCAACTGCAGTATTTAATACTGAGCTAATCAGTATCAGATACTACATCTAATACATGACAAGTGAAATGGGAAATCCCACATTTCAGTCTCCTAAATTTTCTAATTAAGTATCTTTCTCTGTCTGCAATGTTCTTAAACCTGCTTTTCCTGAACCTCCAATATCACTCTCAAACCTCTTTCATTGTATGTTTTGTCTCTCTCTCTCCAAGGCTTTGCTTCCCATATTGTGAACACTTCTCCAGCTTCTTAGCTTTTCCCTTTACCTAAAGTCTCTTTCAGTTTGAGAAGACTGAAGAGTTGTACCATTGTGAATTGCTCGACAATTGAATTCTCTGATGTGTTAATACTGTGCTGTTGATGAACCAGGAGTGCTGGACAGAGGAAGGATGTCTTCCTGAAACTGGAACAGCAAGGCACTGACCACAGGCCTTCATGTTCTTTGGAAATTGCTTTCAACTCTTAATTTTCAACCATCAACCATCACTTGCACTTCTCCATGAAGTACAGTCTGAGGACAAAAGGAGAGCAACACAGACAAGTGGGGAAGCTCCTTTCCCTGTGAAGCTGGCACTGTCCTGAATGGCTAAACAAGGACCTATAACAGGGAATTCAGTAGGCAGCTTGGGACACTGCAGTGGTAGTTAGCCCAATAGCATTTTGTTTAACCAATAGATATGAACATGCTCTTCAAGTTAAGCACACACTGATGAGTCAAAATTACCTAGAAATTAGAAACCAACCATGGGATGTTTCGCTATTACATATATATCTGTGCTGGGACCTGTTTCTTTTCATTTGCATATGTTTATGTGTTTAAGAGATATTCATAAGTAAATCCTCTCCCTCTGACATGCTTATTTTCTTAATGAAAATGTGCTGTAATTTTTTGCTTTAGAAGCACTGGACTTTTATCTGTAACATACAAGAACTTTTGATCATTTCCCTATTTCCTTGTTTCTGTATTTCCTTCTGCTTTTATTTTATTATTTAAGCAGATGAAAAACTATCAACAAAAGACATCTAAGTGCCATCTGAATGGATTATTGTAACAGGAAGTAAACCTACAAGTCACCTTACTATATGTTCCCAGCAAATACTAATAACTGCCTGTATGCATAATAAAAATAGATATGTATAAAACATTGTATATAGAGCAATACAGCAATGAAAAATATCCCTCTGGGACTTCCACTGTTACAGTCTCAAAGAAATTCAGATCCTCTTTTCACCACTAATTTAGCAGCACAAAACCCCAGAATCCTTGCAGTCCCACACAGTGCCTCAAAAGTGCCTGTGTACACAGACTGTATTTCTTTAATCAGTGTAAATTCACCCTGCAATTTTCTCTCCCCACTGCTGCCCCCTTGAGCAATGGCTTAATAAATAAATAAATAAATGAACAAACACCCACACAAACTANTGAACAAACAAACAAACAAATAAAATCAGATTAGCTACTCCCCGAGTCAAGTGCAGCCAGACATCCTCTCCAGGTCTTTAGGTAGATGAGCAACCATGCTGACTCCAGTGACTCACACACTTGTAATTATGTGCACCCAGGGAATCTACATTCTTAATTTGTTTTTTGCCTCCTGTGGTGTTGAAATCATGAGTTGTGGGTTTGGGGTTTTTTTAACTTGCTTGTTGTTCTAGTCAGGTCTTGGCAAGTTTTCCCTTTTCCTGTTCTAGCTGGCTTTTCAGGTGCTCTAACAAAGTATAAGTTTCCCACCAGAGTTTTTAAAGAAAGATTTCCAGGTTGAATATACTATATCAATAAATGAAACCCAACCTTTTAAAAATTACACTGTCAGAAAAACCCATTAGGCTTTAAAAGAGTTGAAGTAAACATTAGATTTTAATATCTATTGCTGCTTAGATTTTTCTGAACTGAAAATCCCCAGCGAGCACTTAAAACTTCATTACTACACTGAAAGGTTGTGGAAGGCTATTTAAAGGTTTTCAATTTTGCTGAAGTCTAGAGGTTATTACAGCTTGAAAGAATACAAACCCTAATATTACATGGAATGAAAGGAATCAAATTTATGTTCTCATCTCCCCTGTAGTTTAATCCAGTTCTATAAGATTCAATGGAGAAAATCAGGGCAGGTTGAAACTTTTTAGGGGCTGATGAAAAATAATATTTGGTCATTGTAGAAAACATTTCTGTCTATTACTCATACTCTAAAGGATATTCCTATCTCTGAGTCCCACAATCACAACTTACAGTGTTATCAGCCTCCAGCTCAGAAACCCATGGGCTGTGACCTGTGTCAAAGTCACACAGAATTTCCACATTTACAAAAGAAAATTGAGGACATCTGACTTCATCTCAAACTGAGGTTATCTATAACTTGATATGCAGTCTGGCATTATAAATATTTTAAGCTCTTTTCCTCTTTTACTTCATTTGGGAGAAACTGTTGGGTGACTCAAACATTATGGGCGATCATCATATTAGACAGCTATAATAGAAGCTGGCCGAACAGTGCAGCAAAAATTAGAACAAAGAAGAACTTTTATACTCATCTACTGAGCAGTCCATCAGATTCCAGGTTTGGTAAGTCACAAAGTGTTAAATAAAGAAGTACACGTCCAGGGTGTGCAGCTGTGGATGTCTGAAGACCTGCTTATCTCCAGCCTACTAGAACTGCAGAGACCAGCTGTCCATTTCTTTACATTTTCGCATTCTAGATATCCCAGGGTCTCACAACTGAAAGAGAGAGGTCCCTAGCTACAGAGATTTGTGCCAATTTGTGTTATTTTAGCTTAAAACAATTAGAAGAACTGAGGGTTCTGCTTGGTACAGCCCTTACCTGAATGCCTTTATGCTGGCATTTCTACCTTGAACCCACATATTTTAATTTCTTTTAAAATTTTCTGAGTGCCAATTGCTTAAATGCTTGTACATGACTATGGTTATATTGGCCTATATGCTAGAAGGTAAAAACCCCCAACTAAATAGCGCTCTGCATTTAAAGAATGCTCTTAGTAGACACTTGGTCCCTATAATAAGAAATAAAATATTTAGACTGCCTTTAAATGGCTGAAGTGTATCATCCTCTTTGACATAGCAGCCATGGCGCAGTTGAGAAGGGGAGAAAAAAGAAATCTTGGTGATTTTTCTGCCTTCATTTGCCTTCTACTTTGGGACATAGCAGGAAGATCAGCCCACAAGGCAGCTGTGTGACATGCTGGTTATCTCCCTCCTGGAAAGATTGCGTTTGGGAATATGTAGTATCTATTCAGACTTTCCACTGCTGCTCCTCCACCAAGCTCTCAGTAACACTGGTCCAGAAGATGAGTACTTCCCACCAACAGCACTAGCCTGAAGAGAGCTCCATATACAACACTGTTCCTCAGTGAGGTGTTCAGTTCAGGTACTAGAAGTTTTGACAGCTGTAACCCAAGGCAATCTGTGCCTTTGGCTTCTTGTCCCAACCCTTTGCGTCACCTATTAGCCCTTTAACTCCTTCAGAAATCACATGATTCACACAATTCACACAAGTTCTGTGCATGAATCACCAAGTAAGCTTTAAGTGGTTCAGGGACCTACAGAGCAAAGAAGCTGAAAGGGATCTCCAGAGGTCTTCTGGTGCAGCCTCCCACTCAGAGGGAGTCCATCAAAGGAAGGAGGCTCAAGATCTCTTCAGCTTGAGTATTGGATCTCTGGCATGGAGATAGGACTGTCTCTGCAGGCCCTTGGGAGGAAAAGAAATACACTTTTTCATATAGGAGGATCTCCAGCTGTAAGGTCAGAGAAAGTCATACATTTGCAGCAATTATTTCCTGTCTTGAAACCCAGAAGGTATATGAATAGGCAGAAAGATAATATCAACTGTGCCTAATGAGAAATAGTGGTTTTAAGACACAAATTACTCTTCAAATTCAAATCTTAATATAATTTACTTGGGAGAATCACAGCTTATACTTAATATGTGGACAGAAACTTATGTTGCCACTGACTGCTACAAAAATCAATTATTCGACACAGCATTTCAAAATATTCATCAACATTTCAGAATTATTGCATCTTCTACATCATATAATAAGTGTTTAAATTTTTTATTAAGTAAGTAAGGCTTCTACCCCTTGTTGGTAGGAGAGTTAATCTTCATATTTTTGCCATATAATAAGTGCCAGAGCACAGAACCTGACCTCTCTGTTGTTTGTTTAGAGACAAGATATAAAAAGGCATTAATTTCTTAAATATTGGCATGTGTGCAGTTTTCACCATTCCTGTAAAGGTCAGTGAATGTGGAGATGTCAGTGGAGTAGAAGCAAATAAGTGCTCCTCTGCCCAGGAAAGCAGGTGTTATTTGAATCATTCTTGTTAGGCAATATTCATCTTCCCTTGAATTTATTACTTGTGTCAGCATCAGTGACAATAAATCAAGCACAAGTTGCTTGTCTGCATGGACAATTCTGTTGTCTCATATCGTGGGAAACTAACGAGGAGGAGGAAATGACACTTGTGTGGGTGATGCAGGTACACACATTCCCGTGGGGACGGTATTAGGACATTGTTTGTCCCAACTCCCGCCTACTCCAGGGACAGAGGAACCAAATATGAGCTGCTTTAGTGCCATGGACTTCTTTGCCCAGAAACTTCTCAGCTGTGGAGTCCAGGTGAAGTTAGTATAAATAAAGATTTTGAGAGATTCTATCTTATAAACAGCACCTTGGGATCACAGTGAAATTAATACAAATTTTATTTTAGCATATGCGAAATGCACGTCCTGTAATACCACACAAGGATCACATTAACTTTCAGTCCTCAAAGGTACTCAAGTCTCTAGGGAAACACAGCTTTGCACAGTTAGATCTGAGTCTAACCCAGTGCCATGCTGCTGTCAGAGGCTGCCTAACCAGCAGCAAGTTTTCTTTTAGCCTGGCACTGTTTCAGGTCTTTGTTCTCTCCTTAGAGCCCCAAGTGAGCACAAATCAAGTTATGAGGTCAATGACCTCTGAGAGGTTTGTTTTGGGGAAGGTGTTTAGTTGGGTTTTGTTTATTTGGTTTTATTTTCATTTTAGGTTTTGCTTTATTTTTATGCCTATAGCAGGTTTACTTTCTTTTAAAAGAAGCAAAGCAAGGAATGTCTCTGCTGACACCCTATTATAATCTGCAAGTAAGAAACTTTGTGGTTTATGCTTATATATCCTGATTAAACTGAATTGAGAGATTCACAATTTCAGGCTATTTTGCCTGTCACTTATGGTGTTTCCAGAATATGGTCCCAAAAGACACACTTCAGAATTAACAGCAGCTGAATGGTTAATAAATGCAAAAATGTATCCCAGCTTTAACCATGGACTGCAGCAGATAGCTCTGTAGATTCCTCAGAGAAAAGTGGTACAACTTAAAACACTTTAAATAGTTCTTCAACAAATTTTAAAATGGCATAATAATACACACACTCACACAGAGAAATGCAAATGCAGACAGCATTACTGGGCTGACTTTATAACACAAAAGTCCATCAACATTAACTACATAAATATCCTTTTTACTGGAGAATCAGCAGTTTCTTAAACCCATCCAAAATCTTTAGAATGTTTCTCTCATCAATGCTCAAACAGTACTTTAAGTAAGTGCAGAGAGAGGTCTGAGAATTCATCCAGGAGGAGACTTGGGCTCCACACCTGGTCTGGAGTACACATTTTGTTAATGCAGGATACAGATTTTCTGTGTTATGCTGTCACACAGGTTCCAAGGTGGGACTTAGAGGGGCATGACTTCAAGGGGTTAAACACGTAATGATGACATACTGAAGTTTCTAATGCTAATGTTTAAATGGAATTTAGTTGATTAATGAGGTCTTTCATTTGAAGTCACTGATTTTTTTTAATCTTACTTGCACAGTCTGCAGTACTTTCAAAGACAGCATCAGCTCATTATGAATAATCACAGAGTGTTCATGAAAGAAGAGTACACTGAAAATGACAAAATCCCCAAGTTAATAATGTGCAAATATTCAAAGTAAAGTGAAAATTATTTATAAAAAATACTCTGAAATTCTGTAATGTCATTTGCACAATTTCAGAGTGGAAAAAGTAGAGAGAGAGGATGCAATCTTACTTTTTATCTTTTTCAAATATTTGCTATGCCCAGGATTGATTTCAAGGAAAATGTATATCTTCTTTTTAGACAGATGCTACTTTGTGACTTAAAAAAGTATTTGAAGAAGACAATTTATTTAAAGGAGTAGGAATATAAGCACTGCATAATTGGCTGTTAATGATATTGTAAATCTGTTTCCTAAGAAACATATTTAACTGCTGATTTTAGAACTAATCATTAGATTTACACTAAAATATGCTCTACTCTCTCAATTTTTGTTCTAGTGTTTAAAGCTGTCCTTTTTCTCTGTAAATATATCGATGCAGAATCATTGCAATAACCTATTTTTCTTTAAGTTTCTGTCTTTCACGTATTAAAATAATAAAGAGAAAGACAGCATGTGAATGTGAAAATATCAAATTTCACAAAATCAAGGGGCGTTCTTTCCACATGATGAACATTTAATCTACAGAAGGCTTGATAAATAAAAATATCTTGGAAGAAAAGAGCAGATTTCAGCCTGCAGCATTTGGTAGCAGGCAGGAGCCTTATTAAGGCACACAGAGTTACACCAAATGAAACAAGAATCTGATCAGGGTTTGTCATGGTTAGAGTAACGCAAGTTGCAGCCTTGAGAGAGAAAAAAAAGGAAAATATTTGAAGCCGACAAAAAAAAGAGTTTGCTGAATTTTATTGTCATGAAGCTGTTTGCTGGCATTTGTTGGCTTATCTGCCAGTCAGATTTAATATTTGATATGATCACTTGACATGCCCAGGCATAGTGCTCAGATTTCTAGGGTTTTTTACTTTCCAAACACAGTAAGTATACTCACCTCACCTTGATGCAGATCTCCACCTTTCCACCATGTTTCTTAGTGAGGCCAAAAGCAAAGAGGGGTATGAAGGGTTGTAATTTGGAAATAATTTTATATGCTATAGGTTTACGAAAACCTTTGAAATATGTTCTGAGTTTCATGTAACACCATTTCTTCAAAGCAATGAATAACTTAAATAAGTGTTGCTTGAGAACATTTCAAGACCAATTTTTCTGTAAATTAATTTTTTGTGCATTTTAACTGGTTTTGGCTGGCAGTAATTTAATTAGAGTCTGTAATCTTCTATCAGTTATCATGCCAACCCAAAATGTTACTTTACACTTCAATGGAGACCCCAAGTATGCTTCCAGCCTATTGAGAGAACAGATTCTAGGTGCTGCTCATCCTAAACTTCATGTTTCAGTGTCTGAAAAGCAAAGAGATAACTGAAATAAGTCAATGTCAAGCTCAAGTGTTCTATTTTTCTCATTATATGCATTTAGGATAACTTATTCTTAGAGAATCATTAAGTTCTATATTCTATTGATAGTTTTTTCATGTCTCAGCAGAGATTGTTTTGTGGCAAATACGGAAATTACTTAAACAGGAACTTATCTATCATCTGAAAGTATGAAATAACTTAGAAAAAAAATCCTGATTGTGCAGACCTGTTGCATAAAAATGTTTCCAGCTGTAATTTTTATTTGTTGTTTATGGCAATTTAAAATGAGCTTTTGCCACAAATCCCAGGTGGAATCTATCAATCTTTCTGTCATAAAGTAAAGCAATGTTTCACCCCTTTTGTGTGACCCTGGTGCTATAATATTTTTCTAATTAATATCATCATAAAATTCATATTTCTTCTACTTCCTCCTCCACATCCCACTCCCAATTTTCTCTCAGAATAAGAAGGCTACTGTTTCTATCTACTACCAACATAAATCAAAGGTTGCAAAATGTTGCACTACCCCTAGCAAATAGTGTAGTGCGATATCTATTAACTTGTCACCAGGGATAAAATTTATTTAAAAGTCAAGAAGTGTTTTGCAATATAAAATTCTACCCAGTGCTGTAGTGAATGTATAAGCTTCCTTAATAAAGTCCTTTTCCAGGTACCACTTCCAGAAATGTAATCTCCTGATCCTGGAATACTGAATGAAATTCACAAACCATGAACATCTTTAGTGTCTCGAGAGTAAGTCACTTTTCTGGACAGGTTGCCTTTCATTATATCAAACAGATTTTCCATTGTTTTGCTCTCCCTTCCTTTTTTCCTTGTTTTCCCAAACAAGCAAGCAGATCACATCTTTTTGATAGGGCTCTGAGAAAAATAAAAAACATGTGAATATAGCAAATAATTTTCTGATAAAAATCATGGCACGAAATGGCTAATTGCATCTTTCTTTTCTCTAGACTTTACGGTAATTTGATTTTAGTTGTAGAAATATGAATGCACTTGTTAATCAACTCTGGTGTGTCCAAAACTGTGTAAAAAATCTTCTCGTATTTTCTAAGCTGATTTGAAAAACTCTTTTTTGGAGGAAATACCTTACTTCATAGGTGTATAGAATAAAATAGCATAAAATATGCATTACATCATTTGTTTTTCAAGTCACAATGCTTGTATTTTTCTGTTTTTCTCATTTAATTGATATCTAATAAGGAAGAAAAAAGGGAAAAAGATGCAGAAATCACAGGTAAAGAAAACAATTTAAAATAAACCAGTATTTCAGCACATTACATGCAAAAATGGGAGAAAAGAGTTAATCTCCAAAGACATACATTAATCTTTTCAAAGATAACAAGCATAAAGAAAATAGTTGGCATTTCATGTTAGAGTTCACTTTAAAATCCCAACCATTGGTAAAGGAGAAAATATCATTGTATTTTTCCAGTTCCATGAACCACCCTGTGTTAACTTCTCCCCAGAGATGTGTTGGATAGGTCATTTAGGAGTTTTGCATAAAATGGAATGTTTCAGATTTCCCTTATCTAAGTATGATTCATTTAGACACTAAAATTGCTATTGAAAACCATTTTGCATCGTTAGCCAGTATTACTAAATCGTTCAGCGTGCTTGGAAAACACAACCCTGGGAAAACATATGTTCATGTGAAGCACTTTTGATAAGCTGTTATAAAGAGAGTTCCAGTACATAAACCCATAACTCCTGCCTGTAAAATGAAATATGCAACAAGTAGGCCAAATCTTGATTATATCTCAGATATTAAAGCCACAATTTTGGTTGATTTTTCCATGTAGTAATTATGCCATCTGTGATGGAACCCTTTAAGCTTCTCTGCAGCCTTCTGTATAAAGTGAGAAAGAGCCATTTTTATGGTTTGCTTTCATTTAATAATTATCTTTTGGTTTAGACGGTCCCAGTTCATGATTTCTGGCCTGGCCTAGGAATGAGTCCTCAGGTTTTCATCTCATCCCCCAGACCTCTGGCCAGTAAACATACTGCAGCTATGGGATGAGCTCCCTAAGTCACTGTGGCAGTCAGACCAGAAACCTGCCAGCAACTCCAAAGAATTTCCTAGTTAACAGAGTGTGGTGAATACATACCTTCCTTTCTCATAACAGTCAAGCAAGGCAAGAACTACAATAAAACAATTTTACAAGCAAAGAGTTTCCAGTTTCTTCAAAAACCCATGTTGATTCTTTACTGGAAATAGGCACAGGAGATCCAAAGCTATGTATGCATGTTCCTTTGACTATATGACCAAAGGTCTTTAAAAAACAATAGGGGCTCCTTTCCAGAAATCCAGTCAACTAATTGGCATAATTTATGCCTTGTAAGTTTTTGCATATTAATCAAAAGACAGCGCATTTCCATGATGTCCCAAGGATCAAAGTGTTTGGGCGTTTAGAGGCAGGTCTGCTCCAATCAGTTCCTGCCCCATCCATCTGTCCTTTCCCATGGCTTGCTCCTGGACTTGAATCAGTGTGTCCCTTCTGCTGCTTTTGTGTCCATATGGTCTGGTAGGCTGGAGGAACTTGACTCACCTGAAGAATATCCTCTGGAAAAAAATAATCAAGAATATTTACTTTCCAGCCTGCTTAACTTCTTTCCTGGAATAAAATAGCTGTGCCAGGATGAGGAGACAGGCACAAAACACAGGGCCTGAGCCAGCAGTAAGGGCAGCTGCTTCTTGGGCTGATGTACCCACCAGGGAATTGCTCAGCATGCCATGCCCACAGCAACCTGCCTGTCACCTACTTGATTTTTATCCTCCTCTCTCTAAGTGAAGTTCTGTCTCTTTCCTTTTGTTTCTCAACAAAGAACTACTTAATGTGCAAAGCTCCACTTAGCACTAGCACTTCTATTGCTTTTTGCAGACAGAAAAGCTCTAGCACGTACTCAGGCAAGCCACCAGAAGTAACCATCCTTCCATCTGGTCAGTGGCGTCAATGGGGTCACAGCTGCTGCCAAACATTTCTTCACTGCCTTGTTCCACCAGCAAAACAAATCTCTCACAAAACCCAGTTAAATATAGCAAACCCACCATTCATTTTCCTCTCTGAAAGATATCACAAGGACATTTGGAAATTAATCTCAATGATCATTAACCATCTTTCTGACACAGGGCAATCTCACCACAGGTAGCACATGCAGGTTGCCAATGAGGTGGCCTTGCAGAGGGAGCAGAAGGGAGGTGTTAAAACCTTCATGAATGAAGCACCCTTCCTAAAGGACTTTACCTTGCATTACTTGAGTCCTCCATGGCAGAAGGGAGCCTGCACTACTAGGTCCTGATTCAGCATGGGCAGGAAGGATCCCACCAGCGGCACTTTGCAAGACAAGTGGCATGTACTAAGCAGTGCTCTAGCCACTCATCACTTTAAAATTATTACCAGCACAGAGAGCTAATTTGAAATAGCCACAAGCAGTCAGAAAATGCTCAAAAACATCAGTGTCTCCAGTGTCTAACTTTCAGACATGCTGTGGAGGTAAAGAAGAAGTGGGATACCGCAGCCCAAGAGCAAGTGGCTGCCAAAAAATTTTGAGGCCTAAAATGACCCTTTTGGTGTCTGATCGATCCCTGCCGCACTGAAGTGAGACAGAGACAACCGACAGCTGATGAAAAGTACAGCACTCTTTCACCTAACCTGTGAGTCATCTAAACATTTCTATGCTCTGACTTCTAGTGAGAATAACTCCTAGACAAAGCTGACAATGGTAGGCATACCATGTTTGCTGGAGATTATCACCTCTCAATATGGACACAAGAAAAATTAGGCTTTTTAAAACTCATGGAAATACCACCAATGAATGAAACTCCACAAAACAAACTGAAAGATTTTCTCCTTACTGACGGCACAGCAGGCTGGCTCGCTACAGCTGCTGAGGAGCTATTTTTGTATCACATCACTCAAAACCATTGCATCTCACTGCAGAGAGGGGTGTTGGGCAGCAGGATGAAAGGCTCGGACGCGGTTTTTAAAGCACCAGGAATATAGCGTAGCTGCACAAAGCAAGGGAGGGTTGCTGGCTGACAGGATGCTCTCTGCCATTAATTAAAGTCTGTTTACTTAGGGATCATATCCCGATGCAAAAGAAGAGAATTATTTTTAGAGAGATTTCACCTTTATTGCCATTGAATGAAATTAACGTTAGCTCAATGGCTCACTTGGAAACATAAAAAGCAAAAGCATCTTAGAGAGCCAATTACAAACATAAGGTCTGGAATGGCTCTCACCAGCAAGCAGTAGCTACTGGTCCTTGTGAAATGACTCCACAATGCTCTCTCTCTCTCCTTTCCTGCTGTTGAATTTACTGGCTTGTGATTCTGCAAAATGGCTTATTTTACTGCAGACAGAAGCAAGGACAATTAACTCACTGTCCAAGCTGACTAAAGCTGTCCATGTTCATGGCAGAATGGCTACAAACCTGAAACCTACCCCTTTGAGTGAAATCATTATACATTATTTATTCTGAGTTGTGTGCCTGGTTTTACCTGGTTTTAGAGTGTATGTTTTGATGAGTTGAAGAAGCACCTTTCCCTGATGAAACCAGGCATAGCTTTGATCTTTACATGCCTTCTGTCCAGCAAAAGGATTTTGCAAATAGTAACCTTGAAGGAAGTTGGCTTTCAGCCATGAGCAGGAAAAAGTAAATATTGCATGTCAGTTGAGAATTTAATAGAGAATTTGAGGGTAAGACTTCTAATAGAAAGCAAATTTGTGAGAACTGGATTTTTCTATCATGTTTCAATTTCTGATGTGCAAAGTGAAAATGAAACAGATTGGCTTAGGTTGGATTGATCCACGCAGGACTAATTCAGTTTTCTAAATACAATTAAAATATCTTGTCTCAGGATGGCTCAACATTAATCTTTCCTCAAGCTGTGATTCACAAGCTGCAGTTCATTCTCTACTGAGACAGATACCTGACAGACCTCATACCTCACAGTCCACGCTGTTTCCTAAACGAGATAAGGCAAAATAAAGCCATCACTTAATTGAATTTCATTTTGATATATTATCTTTTGTTAAACCTGAAAATGCCGGGAAAGTTGGGATGAGAATTTAGGAATCCACCTGCATGGTAAGATAAAAATTTCTTTGTATCTGGATCTGTACAGAAGTAGATTTTATCAGGCCCTTCAAAGGGCAGAAGGAGATAATATCTGGCCCTCCAGGCAGGTGTTAAACCACCTGGTTCTTTGGAAATGAATGGTTTCTGTGGCTAAATTTGGAGAACCATGACAGTGATGCATAAACAACAGCCCAGATCCCTCAAGGTGGACCAGGTAAACAAGCTCAAGGTCCATTGCACACACTTTTACATTGCAAGACTTCAGTGCAGAAATCATTCTCTGTGATTGCCAAAGGTGCGATTTTATTGCTCTAAAAGTGTTCTGAATTGTGCCATTCAAGAATAAAGGCAGCAGCTCTCCCCTCCAAACAGCTTTGCACAGCTGGATACCTTACCATTGAATACTTTCCTCTCAGGATTTTTTTTCTTTCCAGCACAGTTTCAAAATTGATCCCTTTTCTTTCAATAAGCTCAGGATTTGAAGGGTTCAGCTGTAGATGTAACAACCAGTTTTCAACACTGGAAATGTAAGGGTGGAACAGTATACACTAAGAAGTAGAGGTTCAACATTTCGTTTTCACAGAATGGCTATTTCTTCCTAGGACACTAATGAGGAGAAGCTTGAATAGGAAAAAAAAAATTAGATACACAGGTGGTAAAGAAACTGCAGAGTTTCACCCTTTAGTGAAAGTATATTAATGCCAGCCTGCTGTTACTCTGGCTGCTGGCTGAGGTGAGTTTCTCTGACCACTCCCACTGGAGCTCTGTCCTAGGAGGACAATTTGCACAGGGCAGTCAGCTGAAAACTTCCAATTGATCTTTCAATTGATCTTCTATCACGGGTATATAAAAACATTTAGTGGTTTTGGGGGCATGTGTTACAATTTTAGAAAAATCTCTGAATAAATGGTAGTTTCTCTATTCTGGCACTAGCTTTGGATCTGTGCATGTACACACTCATATACTCCAGCACATATTTTTCACAAGATAAGAAGCTCAGAGATAAACAATTACCTTCTTTTCACTTCAACTATATCACAAGCAAAGACAAGTACATAATGCAACAAATTCCTGAGCAGTGGGATTCCTGGAGTACACTGATTACACCGGCTGAAAACTTGGAGGGAAGCACTTGCTTTCTCTTTTGTTGAGGCAGAATTGTCCTTGTTTCTTCCCTAGGATTTTTTTTTTTCTTTAGGCTATGTGGATCATTAGAAATGGACTATTTGTAAGAATGTTTTAAAGACAGTTTTTAAAAATAGTGATTACTTCTAGTGTAATCAATACCATATGAGAGGCTATACACTACACTAGATGGAGTTGTTAGGCATTATGCATGAATAAAGAAATTTCCCTTGTATAACACATCTACCTCCTAGCTTCTCACTGCAGGTAGCTTATCTAACTTCCACAATGTAGTGACTCTAAATTTTCATCATAGAGTCACAGAATAGCTTGTGTTGAAAGGGACCTGAAAGATCACCTAGCTTTCCAACCCCTGTGGAAACTAGACATATAATTCCATCCCTCTTCCTGTATATTATATTTCTAGGCCATAGGCAGGGACAACTTTTATTTTTTAAAGTTTTCTCTGGTCACAACTTAATGTTCTGTGCAAGTTCAGCTTCATCTGCACCTTTTGATTCAAAGTGTTATGAAGTTATTAATAAATATGTTTTTCTGTCATTCTCACTTATTCATTGCAATCACAAGAGGGAGTTAAATTTATCAGCAACAAAATTTAAAAAATATAGCAAGAAAAAATGACAAATCTCAAAGAGATCACTTTCAGAGATACAAACTTCAGATCATGATTATCCATGGATGAATGCAAAGCTATTCTATATTTTAAGTCCTACTATTTGTGACCTTGTACTGTGCTTTAAATAGTGCCTCTCCAAAGTATATTGGAATACGTCACAGTGGGCATGATTCTGATTTCTCTTGTGTAAATTCTGTGATTGACAGATGTGTGCTGATATTCTCTAACTCAAAATTTATTTCACCATTTTCACTGCATTAGCCCTTGCTTCTAAGTCTGCTTTAATTTACGGTCTAATTTTTTTAATAGTACATAGCCCAGGGAAATGGTAACTCTTGCTCTCCCGGTACCCAGATTTTGCAGAAATCCCTTGATATCACACAGGATCAAAAGAAGTTACATTTGATAGCAAATTTGAAATTTCTTACCCAGCAGAGATAGGGTACAATGCTGTGCTACTTCTTGTCTCTACTTCCAGGGAAAGAAAAAGAAAACCTGGCTGGTCCTTGACTTTCTGGGTTAAGAGGAAATGCTAGAATTTTATTTCAGTTTTGCTGAGACTGCTACCAAGAGACAAAAAATATTGGAATAAAGAGACTCAGAAGAATGGGAAAAAAGTGAGAGAAGGTATCTGAAACCTGCAGTATCTCTATTCTAGAGGAGCCAGTGCATGGGAAGTTTTATATCTTTCTTTTGATTATCCAATATTCCCATATAAGATAGATTACTATTACTTTTGTACATACATTTTGCACACTGCTTAAATAAAACAGCTGCAAATCAAATCTGTTAAGTTACTAAGTAAAATATTTACAATTCATCTTGCTAATTACAGACACAATGAAAAGTGAATGAGCTGCAGTGTGAAACGTTTTGCTTCTTTTTCATGCAAGAAATCAACCTCAGATGCTCTGAAGGATCATAATGGGCTTGAGGAAAAAGAACAGCCTTCCACTATGGTCCTCCATATCCAGAGAAAGACAAGCAGCATGTAGAGTCAGCACATTATATCACTAAGCAGCATCTTCAAATGGCAAACTTATTTACTGAACTTACAGTTCTATGTTATCTCTTACAAGCAATGCAAAAGAGTAATATGCTTTGTATAGATTAGTCCTCGTAGTTCTACACTGCTTATTCACAGAGATAACTCTCACTCACTTTGTCTTCTCATTATCTAAACAGACATGCCTTTCCTTAAGTCATCAACAGAGGTCATCACACAAATGCCCTTGTGGAATATTCATTAATCAAACGACTAATTTGAAATGGATCTTCAAAGCATTATTCATTCCCCGTCATTCTTCATACATCAATTTAAATGCTTTATGTGTATAATGATTAGGTTGATGTTTAATTAATTGTGAAAATGTGAATTAAAGCTAAATTACGAGACAAATTATTCCACAGCACACAAAACCCCTTAATTCTATACTGTTAGGTTTTGAAATCCCACCAAGTTTCCATAAACACCTTTTTCAACTTTTTACTATGTGCTTATAGCAGATTGGTTGGCTAAACTCTTCTCAAAAGGTTATAGTCTCAGTGCCACAAATTTACTTCTGCAAATGGCAGAATAAGCAAGGATTAATGCAAATACATATCACCTACCTGTAATTAAGAATAAATAAGATATTCACTATTTGAGACACAACCCACAGGCCCAAGACAGAGGGAGATGCAATAGAAACATTCTACTTCAGCTTCAGAATTTATTTAATTTCACAAAGCCATTAGATCTAGTAATTAATTTATCAGAGATCACCAAATTTAAACCACCAACTACAGAGTATGAAGTAGGTGATACACTATGTGATATGTCTTAGACATGGTAAAAGTCAGATGGTTTTATGACAGAGTAGCGTCCAAATTGCAGCATGTGAGTTACATCTGTGCCATTTACAAACCAATGGCTCCACATTTCAACTGGATAAACCATTATTTATGTTACTTTCTACAGGTTTTTACACATTGTTGCTCTTGCAGAGTGGATATTGCTTCTAAATGCCAGGAGGGCATTTCATAAATGGATGGCTGATCTCAGTACATTGCAGCCCAAAGTACCTCGGTAAGCCTTCTGCTGAAATATGTAAAATGACAATTCTGATTGGATTGTAACAGTAACATGCTGATTTACAAAAAAACCTTCCTCAATTTACAGGTGAAAAATAAATTTAAAAAAATTGATCAAGAATTTGAACAACTTAAAAATTTGTATTTCAGTGTTTATGAAATTCGTATATATGAATACTGCTGGAGAGTATATATATGGCCAAAGAGGTCCAAGAGAATGATGCATGATTAAAAAGTAGTTCTAGAAGGTAAGAATCCCATCTAATTATTATTTAAAAAGTAAATATAACATCTAAACAGGTTTATTATTATCTGGTTATTTATTGGAGGTACGACAAAAAAAGGCAACTCAGATTAAAAATCTTTCTTCTGCTCACAAAATGAATATGATAAAAACTGTACAAAAGGCATCATATTGAATTGACCCAAAATTATAACAAGGAATGCATTTTACAGGATAGTGTGACAGCAATTGGTCCCAGTGTGGCAAGGCAGTAAGCGCAGGCATTTGTTCTGAGCCTTACTTGTTTTGAGTTCACATTTACTCAAGCAACACACGTCCTTTGGGCCTATCCATACACAGTATCATGCCAAATGAACAATTAAGGTTCAATTAGATATATGCTTATATATGTTGTATGATAAGGCTGCACCATTAAATGAATGATGCCTGAAGGAGAAGCAATAAGATATGAACCAAGCTGCTCAGAATGAGGGAATTTTTTCTTTTTTCTTTTCAAAAGCCTACATGAGCCAGTATAAGGTGCCTTCCTTATTTGTATGGTTCAAAAATGAGAAGTGCTGACCATCTACATCTCTCATTAATTCAGAATCAGATGCACATTCAGTAATAGACCAATTCTCTTATATTTACTTTCTGTAAGCAATCAAGTAAAACCACCAACTTTTACAGAATACTGCTGTTTTATCAGCAAATCCTTGAGTGTACAGACCTGAGCGACCAAAGAAATATGAATATTAAGGATGTTGACTTTTGGTCAAGATGAAATTTCCGTTCAAATCAATGTCAAAATACAATGCAGAAAAAAATACAGTCAAGCAGCATTTCATTCCTTTTCCTGAGAAGAGTTCAGTTGAGGTTTTCACAAGAACCAAGAATCCTCAATCTGTTCAACTGTCTTGAATAATAAGTACCTGCCCACCCCCCTTTTTTTTCCTTCCTCCTCCCCCCCATCTGGGATAACAGCTTTATGGTCTATGAGCCACACATGTTAAGAAGAAGCAGTGTCCAAATCCTGCTTCAGCACATCACATCCCTTAGCAGGTGACAAAGCAACATTAGTAAACCTGGTTTCATCCTAGTCAAGGCAGATATCATTCAGAGAAATATAAAGTACAGCAAGAGGGATGGAATTATATGTCTAGTTTTCAGTGATTTATTTATGAAAATCCTAGGGGATATAGCCATACAAAGGTCTCAAAGCCATCATCTGTGGTAAATAGTATGTCATAATATATTTAACAAATGATAATTCAAACCACAGAAAACTATAAAAAGAAGGGTTTAAAAAATGTTTCTAGATGGGAAGTTACTGAACACTTGGTTTCAACACTTTTATTATAGTTTAGGGGTCCATTCACTGCTGACTGTACAAAAAAATAATTTCCCCCCTCTGTAGTAGAGGAGATTTTTGCTCACAGTAAGATTGTTCAAATCCTAGAAAATTTACAGGTCAAGATGTAGAAGTTTCCTTGAAAATATCCCTGTGGATTTTCAGACACTAATGAAGGAACAGTTTCATACATGGTAGTAAGCTTTCAGAGGTTGTTCAGAACCAATAACTATAACAATAAAATATGAGCAACAGAAAATTGATTCAGCATCAGAGAAAACCTCAGGTGGTATATCATCCCAGCTCTCAGAGTTAATCACTGAAAAAACAAAGGGAAATACTGTAGAGAATCCTGTATTCAATTCTATAGTGCAAAGTGTCTGTAACTAAGTGGCCCATAGAACAGTGATACTATGCTTCTTATTAAAAGGTCATTCCCTCATCTGGTATTGCTACTAGAAACGTTTAAAAGAATCAGCCAGAATTTTCAAGCTCCCTATTCCATAGCATTGTCCCCCTTTATTATGCCACAGGCACTTTTTTTCTGCCCTTGAAGCTCATATATGCGGGGTACGATATGGGAAATACCCTTATCCCACTTCATGGACACCTCGCATAGAACATCTTTTTTGTACTGCTGCCTGTTGCATTTCCCAGGAGTTTAGCTACATCACCCTTCACTGTCCCATGCTGCAATTTATAGGATACAAAATTAGGATATTTCCTTATAGTATATATGTTTTCAGTGCTGTCTGTTTTTACTAAAAGAACTCCCCATGTTTTCCACCAGGTTTCCATTTTTACAAAATCCTGAATAATGTTAATAAATGGGGGAAAATTTTCAAGAATTTAGTTGGGTTCTGACATATCCTACTGCACTAGCTAAAATTTTAGTCTGGAATCTGTCATGCTGTGCTTGCTTTCAGTCCAAATGCTCAGAAAGAAATGATGTGTGTGAAGAAACCCTAAGGTCTGGATTTCTGTCAGAGGAAACCTCTGTGAATCTGCCTTTGCTAATTTCAAAAACCCTGTGTCAAAGTCCACTATCAGGTTCTCTCTCTTAAATAATTTGATTCTGACTTTATTTTCCTTGTTGCTTCTTTCTCCCTTCTATTATTGCCACCAGCTGTTTCTGTAAAAAAAAAGCCCAAAACCAACCAACGAACAAACACAAAAGCCATGCAGTCTCATTAAGCCTGGATACAAAGTTCATCATTTGCAATGATGAGGACTGTGCAGAAATGTCATTCTTTATGTGCAAGCAAGACACTTCAAAATCCCAGCCATACCTCTGCCTGGCTCCCAGGAGATCATCCTGTAACTTGTCATATTCACATTAATTAATTCAAGGCTTATTTGTTTTGTCCTAGAGGTTTTTTTCCCCTCTTTTTTTAAGGAAAGGCTACTGGATGGTAACAATGGAAAGGGTAAAAGTCACATATACAGTATCTTCAGAAAGGTCAAGTCATTAAGAATTTGCTTACATCCTTCTTCCTGTCAGCACTTTTGGTACTGATCTCAAAGTCCCAAAACTGAGCAGGAGAGTCAACTCCCCCCGTTCCAGGAGGACACTCCATTCAGCCTCCATTCATCTGCTCTGTGTAACTTTCCTCCAATCAAGGTTCTCACTGAAATTACCTCCAGTGTTTAACATCACAGCCCTTCCACTCTGTGTAAACAATTCAAAATACTAGAAGCCATCAGTACACCATTTAAAACATTCCATCCTTGAAATCCTTGACTACTGTGACAGAGTGAAGAAAAATGTAGAATTTATAATATATTATCAAAAACTTCACAATGATTACAGCGAGATAGTGGTTATACTTGTCACCAATTCTCCAGCCATGTTGACTGTCTGCTTTAAGACTCTTCCTGATCCTTTTTATTGATTTAAGAGTATAGTGTTTGAGAACATCTATATTTCTGTTACACACAAATGATTGTCAAGTAAAGATAACCATCATCACAGAAAAAGACTAATTTATTCTCATTTGCCCCTTGAACAATCCTGCTCAATCAGGAGAAAAATCAGGAAGAAGAGAGGATGAAATAAAACTCTTCTAGAAGAAAACACTTTTACCAGCAAGAAAAATAGCCTATTGAGTTAGCTTTTACTGTTCAGTTCTGTTAAAGATGGTTTTGCCCACAAACTTCTATTTTCTCCTGGATCTCCAGAAAGATAATTACAGCTGATGACTCGTAGAGCTTCCAATTTCCACCTTTTACTCTTTATCAGTCAGTCAAGAGAAATGTCCTTAACAGCTTAAATCTTTAGTTCTTTTACTAGCATTATTGCTTGTCTTCAAATATGTTTTCCATCACAAATCCAACATAATTTCCCATGGTTGGAGCAATACAATACCAAAGCCTGTTGGTTTACCAGTGCATTTCAGATTTCTTTTATTAAATATATTTGCTACAAAAACAACAGTCTCAAAAAAAAACCAAAACAACCCAACCAAAAAACAAAAAACAAACAAACAAAACAACAACAACAACAAAACAACAAAAAACCCCCATGAAAATGGTGTCATTAGTCAACAAAGTAATTAACTGCAAGGACCTTTATTCTACAAAACAGTGGAAAGTGTTTAATTTTCTTGTCATTTTTTAAAGATAAAATTGAGAAGAAAGAGACATGTGAATCAGAATTCTGTATTTACTTTTATTATCATTTGTCCTAAAGTCACTGAATTAAACTTGATTCACTCCATATTTAATTTTTTTTTTAAATGTGATGTGATTATTTAGCAGATTTCAATAGCATCATGACAGTGACTTTGGGGCACTTACAATAACTTATCCAAGAGAGCACGAATGTTGCTTTGGTACCCTCCTAAAGACCAAACCCTGCTGTTTTTCCTTTCACAATACCCTTTGCTGATTTTAGCTTTGATTTCTGCTACACTGAAAACAGTGTCAGACATGAATGCTTTCCAGGCTAATCATGCAGCCTCCAAGATCTCTCATTTTGCTTTTGTGAGAAGAAATGTGAGCATTTCTGGACCTTAAAATATCTTAGGACAGTCCTGAGGATGCTGACTTTTGGATCATTAAGCACAGTACCAAGCTGGTAGTGTCTCCAGGCTGTGAACTGTGAACCAGAGGTGATGCAGACACCAGCTGCAGTGCAGCTGCTCTGTAGAAGGTTACAGAAACTTTGAAAAGGAAGGGTTCCTGGGATTCTGTCATGAGCTGTGGGGAATGGCAATGGTCTGTTGATAGAACAGCACCCCCCAGGATATTTATCTCAGTGGTCTTTAAAACAGTTGGGCTTCTAACATGCTTGGACTGGTCGTCTTTGGAGCATGGCATCAAATAACGATGTTACCTTCTCTACCAGTCACAGCTGACCTGTGACCTGAGCCTTAGCACCCAGCTCACCCTGAAAACACCATCCCCAGCAGATATCACCCACCCCTTGTGTCAGTGCATGGGACAGGCCTTTCCACCATTTATAGTTAAGGCATTGTTCCAGCACTGTGAGGCAACCTGACAGTCATTTCCAGATAAAAGGATAAAGCCCTGAGACATGCGTGGTCTTAAATACTCCGGTGTCAAAACTGGACAGGAACACAGGTGCACCCACAGAAAATACTTTTATCAGGACAAGTTATGGGCTTTTATTTCCCACAGGGTAATGAACTGTACTGGTGGAAGGTACTGCAGCGCTGGTATAATGGTATCTGTACTCAGAGTAACACTCTGGGAGAAAAAAGGCTTATGTCCCTCTCAAACAGAGTTACAGCAATTAAAATACTGCAGCTAAGTAGAAGCCTAAAAAACCATGAGCAATATACATGCACAAAAGCTGATGATGTTTTGCTTTTGTGGACCTCAGGCCAGCTGGGAGTACATGTGGGAAGATGACTGGTGCCAACACCCTGGAACAGAGTCACGTCTCTCCTGGCCACCTCCCAACCTAATCACACATGCACATTTCAGCATTATCAGCACAGCTGCTTCTGCACCACACAGCAAACTAGCCTGGGGGTTAATTGGATGCAAAATTAACCCAGAAGGTAAAGAGAAAGATAAACCTGGGGGGTCTTTTGTCTCAACTCACAGAGATGTCACATGCTGGACAGTAGGATGCCCTTTGTGAGGCATTTTCCTGTTTGGTTAGCAAAGGTTTTGCACCACGATGTTACAAGCTTGATACTGCCTTTGCTCCCATCACCATTTTAAGGCATTATACAGATGCATTGCTAGTTTCCCCAGTCAGGTATGGATCTTCTTCCATTTCCACACTGTGCACCACCCCCATCAAAACAGAGCACATATTTCAACTTCTTTAGCACTGTAGAAACAGGTTTTCATCACCACACCCTATTTCTCTGCTCTCAGTGAAATGGGATGCGGTGATGAAATGGAACAAACTTTTAGGTATATGCTTCAGTTGACTAGGTAGAGCCTCAGGTACCTGGATGTATATCAGAAAGCTCTTAAAATACCAGCCAGCAAAACTGATGTATAATTTCAGATGATATCTATCCTTCTTCTCTTGCAGTCTTGCCACAGTTCCTCTTATCAAAATCACTCCTGCTACAGGAACACAAGACGCCAGTAATATCCTTGATTTCTCCTGCTCTCTTCTTATGTGCTGCATAGGTAGAAAAAATGGGCTTTATTATCTTGTCGGGGTGCTTTCCATCATTTTCAGTGCATTTCTCCCTTGGATCAGGGTTTGGCTGAAAAGCTCTTTCCTTGCAGACTGCAGACATCATCTACAGATTGCTAACTATGGGAACATGCATCTCTAGCATGAGAATTGACCTGGGTGGGATTTAGAAACCATTCAAATTGTGACAAGCTGCAACGAAAAAAACCATATGGCTTCCAGGGAAAGTGATATGGAAATGCAGAAAAACAGCCTGCTCTTAGCCACACTGGAAGTTCTTTCAGAGTCTCTGTTAAGAACAACCACTGAATCTGAATCTCAGTCTCAGCCGCCACATCCATCAAGCCAAAGAAGTATCCTCCTACTCTGGACTCACTCCAGAAGTATCCTCCTACTCTCAGCTCAAATATTTACTAACAATACTAACAAATATTTACTAACAATATTTACTAACAGAATCGTTTTGGAATTGCTTTATACATCACACTATTGTTTTAGTTCTGATAAGACTTACTTGATTGGGAATTAAAGCAATAAAGCTCTGAAATTCAGTGAAATATGAGATGGTACTTCATAAATAGGGGCAAAATTCCACTTGAACAGTGCTCCCTGCCTGCTGTGAGGAAGCCTCTAAATTCTACAGTTAAATTCTGGAGGAAAAAAGTTTAAAAAGTGATAGGACTATCTGTTCTGCCTCCCTTCAGCAGACAGAAAACTCTTGTCTATAAGCTGAGTGGTCATGGTTATGTGGCCAGCTCATACTTAGGACTAAGCCATAATTTTTATCTGTAACTTAAAATATTAAAGTCTTAAATAAACCAGAGGACAGCAGGCTACCCAAGTGTATTAGCTGACATTAATGGAAAGAAAACATAAGCCTCTCTACCCCTTGGGTGCCAGAAATTTCGTAGCTTAAAGTGCAGTTTTCTCGCACCTTCCATTAACTTCAGTGAGAATTGTGGGGTCTTAAAACTTCCTAATTTAGAAACTTGAGTTAGAAGCTTTCTCAAGCTGTCGTGCTGAAAATATCACCTCATACATGAAAGACACAGGCAAAATATTGGATGGCACGGTAGGCAACACATTCAAATGCTACTTACCAAATGCAGATGATGCCTTCTTGCAACACAGTTCATCAATATCTTCATTCCTTGGGGACCAGCTGTGACAGAAAGGAACTCCTCTGTAGGCTGAAGAATCTCACAGTCTAGAGATCACATTCTTGCTGGGTTCAGAAAAGCACTCTTATGTTGAGCATCTTTCAGGATTATGAAAGCACCAGACACTGTAGACACCCAAGGAGTCTTGTAGTGATCACAAGTGAAATTGGGAGTCACTGGGGAAAATTAGGTGCTGCCATCTTTCTTTTCCCTGAAGTTATGACATAAGGATTAAGCTTTTCACCTTTGTGGAATGAATTAGTATCAGTTCTGAAAAACTTGGTGAAGACCTCCCTTAGCCTTGCTTCTTCCTACCATAAATTTTGACCCACTGAGAAACATGAGCAATACTACAAAAACAGAACAAAACAAAACAAATGAAAAAGAAAAAAAAAAAAGCAAGCAACCAAAAAGTCTCTAGGATCATTCCTTTTGTTTTCCACTGTAGTTTGAAAGAGCAGTCATATTGCAGGCCTTTTTTATTGAACCTTAAGGCATTTAAAGAAAGATGCAGGTGTCACCCTTTGAAAAGGATATTGGGCTCTGAAGAGCATGGAATTACAAGGCACATATCCACATGTTTACCCAAGTGTTTGTATTTGATACTTGTGTAGGATATGACCTGGGTGGCTCCTGTCTAGTCTTGAGTAAACTGCACAAATGTCCAGTACAACAAAAACAGCAAAAACAACAAAACCAAACCAAACTAAATCAGACCAAAGCAACAAAAAAGTATTTAAAATTTAGGTAGTCACTGAAAAATAGTTCATAAAACCTGAAAACAGAGCTTTTTCCTTTAATTCATTCTTTTTTTGTACTGTGGTGAAGAAATATTACATCTAAGTGTTCAACACAGACAAATTTGTTCATTTAAGTAAGAACTAGAATGTCTGCTTGTCATAATCAATGAATGTTTCAGCAGAAGGGAAGAAAATATAGAAATATGGAAATTTCTATTTCATAATACAACTGTTCAACAGCACATGAACCCAGAAGCTGGAAAATGTTAAAATCTCCTCTTCCTCCCAGCACAGTGTTGTGCTGAGGTCTTGGGCTTTAGCTGGCTCCAGAGCAACTGCTGGAGTGGTGCTTGGAACATCCTGCCAAGGCAGTGCCATACAGCCAGGACTGTAATGAGATAACTTTGGACCATATTACCCTTAAATGAAAAGGATTGCTGCCCCTACTGTTGGCAGCAGAGGACCTGAACTATCACAATTTTAATTGTGCTCACTGTGCTTCTATTTACAGGCATAAAGACACAAATTTCCAATCTGTCTTTGCTGACCCCAAGACCCTTCCTATTTCAGGTTCACTTTGGTGCTTCTGCCTTAGGTCAGATAACTACAGACATCTCTACCTCTCTGTGACCTAACTGCTCACACAATTTAATTTGCGGATTTGTACTGACAAAATAAGAGGTCAGCTCCAGCATTAACGCAGCATTAATGCATCCTGTTGACAGCTTCGCAGATATTACCTATCTGCTGCCCATAAGACAGTGCCTGTATTCTCTCCTCATAACAGTAACAAACCTCCCTTCATTCTCCAACCTGTCATCTTTTTGCCCCGTGAATTTCCAATAACATCCTGAAAAAATCAGCAGAGGCTGAATGAAAGAGCTAAGAAAATACTGCAACCGAAGCTCCTGCACAAGCCACTGAACCATGGCATACATTAATGTAAATCTACAATGAGAGCAAATTCCTGGAACAAAACAGCACAGGTTTTCCCTTGTCTTTTTGTTTGGGTTTCTCTTTGTCACTCTATGTATGTTAATATAAAAGACTGTAAGCAAAGGTACACGTCCAATGCATTACTCTCAGCTAATGCATGCCTATGAGGCATTCCAGCTGCTCCTTCAATCTGAGCTGTTTTGAAATGCCTGCGAACCTTGTTTGAGCTGGCATGATATAGTATCTGGAAGAGCAATTTAACGCAATCTCTCATCTATTTCACTGATTGCAACCATTTAGTGCAATCTTAAAGAAAGATGATTAGAGCTCTCTGGTTCTTAATGCTTAATTTATTTACATTCATGTCAGCTAGAGAGCCATTTCATTCATCTCCTAAATGATAGCATAAAATCATTGAAAAATGATGTGCAATAAACATTATTATTATACTGCTGTCCTCACTAGCAGATAACAACTGCTGTCATTCATAACACTGATTGACCTATATGGCACTGGTCTTTAAATTCTAGCCATAATAAAACACATTACATGCATAACCATTCTGTATTGATGCCTGGCACTGCTACAGGTTTTTAGTTAAAATAAAATTCAAGCACGACTGGCACCTCTGTGCATGTAGGTTGAAATACAGCCACATTGTGAAAGAGAAAAAAGACGCAACACATAAATGTCATATTAGCTGAAAAGAAAGGGTGAATTTTTGGAACCAGGACTGCATCCTAATTGGCACTTCTGGTGTTGTTGCCTGGTGCAGAGGCATTCATATTAGGCTGAACAAATGCCACATTTGCATTTCCGGTAAAGTGATAATATTTTTCACATTTCTCATGCAACTCTCAGTTAAAAAAAGTTTACCTGAAAAGTTGTCTAAATTAGTCTGCCAGAAGAAATTACTATCTCATTCTCATTGGCAGAATCGTGAATTTTTTATAATAATTGCCCTGATTCAAGGTAAAGAAACCTGTCGACAACATTTAGGGGGTTAAAATTAGAGCAATATCAAAAATTGAAGTGCCTGCAAAATATACCTTCTAACAAAGCAGCAAACAGCCTGTGCCATCAAACACTAAGTATTTAACTAAATTTTCAGTAAATGAAGATATTCATGAGTATAAATTTTATTTTTAAATAACACAATACAGCTATTTTGTGGTTGCAGTGCTATCAAGTGCTATTTCTTTCATTTGACAAAAAATCAATATTTTTCATATTATTACTTCTTTCAAATGTACTGTACCATTAGGAAAGAAGGTATCCATTTTCCTTGGTGAAATCAAAGTAGTGAATAATTGAAAGTTACTCTTCATTCCAGCTGTTCAGTAGGGCTTCTAAGTTTCCAGTCAAAAATTTGAAATAAAATAAATTACTCCAGTATAATGCATGGATATGTGTAATAAATAAATAAATAGAAAATACATAAATAAATTAATTATAATTTTAAATTATACTCCCTCCCAGACAAAACATTGATTAGACCTTTGTTCCTCTAACAAAGAACCTGGCATCAAAAAGCAGCTCCCCTTCAGGAAAAGGCTGCGAAATGGGCACTTTCTACTTACACCAACTAAAAAACTTCTTGCTTTTCAAATTTACAACATTGAAAGAGATAGAGATACAGATGGAGTGAGGGATGGATGAACGGACTGTTTTCTCCACATTACACTACCTTGCCATCTGAATTCTTGCTAAATTCCATCCTGTCACATGTAAGCAAACTCTGGATTGTTGGTGAGGTTGCCCAGGTGCCACTGTATTTTGCTAGTAAAACTGGTATTACCCAGAAAAACTGAGCCTAACTCTGACTATAGGCTGCACTTCCACAGCTGAAAAGCAAAGGAGCAACCCATTTCATTTGATGGAGGCTGAAAATACTGCACACAAAATTAGTCAAGTATAAATAAAAAAAACCCCAACAAAACAACCAAAACCATAACCTACTTTACGTTCTTTATCAGAGAACAAGCTAATACTAGTATAATATGGATACTTGAAAATTCACAAAGAAACAACTAAACAAGGGTTAGTAAGTAGTTATTACCATAATTTTTCACTATTTCTATATTTATTTATTTTATCTTTATGCTTAATGATATTTCTGTACACTTAGACACATTTTTGTGGCAAAGGCGGTAAGGAAAGAGTTCTGAGAGAAAGCTGATGAGCTTGCAGATTGAGATGATAGTGACATGAACACAGCCATAGGGATCCTCCAGCACCAGTCACAGCTCTGTGGAGTGATGGCTTTCTGGTATGCAAGGCTCAGTGAGCGCCTAAATGTTCACTCCCATGCAGGAAGGGGACCTTAGAAAGCTGTACTTTCTGCTCTTCAGCAACCAGAAGCCCATACTCTGTATAATGCCATTTCTGTGACATAACTCTTGAACAATCAGGATGGATAAATAGCCTCTCATGCAACCAAANAAAAAAAAAAAAAAAAAAAAAAAAAAAAAAAAAAAAAAAGAAGCAAGCCCAAAACCACAAACTACCTACTCCAGACAATGCAGTTTCAGTCCAGACTCATAGCTGTACAAATGGTATTGACTCTACCCCTATAAATTTTATGGTGTCTCTTACTAAATGTGATGGCTCCCTCTTAAAATTCTGGGTCTTCTGTCCTCTAGGAAGCCCTTCTAGGGACTACTGGCATAGGAGGTTCTGAGCAAATGTGGTTCAGGGCTTGGTGCACCCCCTTCTCTTGGCAAAGCACTGAAGCAAACCTCATCTGGTACCAACAGGGGTCTCTGGCACCTCTCAGTATTCATGCCTGACTTACATTGCATCAGCGGAAGAACAAAACAAGAAATGTTTCTCTGATATCCTCTCAGTGTACCTAACATATATCTTGAGTATATAAGTCATATACCCTTATATACCCTAACTTATATGCCCTGAGTGTCTGAGGGCACCAGCTCTGGGGGTATCTTTGTGGTATAGTTCTCCCAGTTATCTTTGAGTTTAAAGTCTCTCAGGATTCTTTAAAACCCAGAAAAGCTTGCTCAAAATATCCAGGCCTTCAATGACCCTCTTTTTTGACTAGAACCACGTCACTGCACAAGGCCAACTTGTTTTCTATTGAAACTAAAGGCTCGTCTGTTTCAAGTAACTTTCATTGCCTTGGCATTAGATTTATAGCGGGTTCCCCCCTTTCCTCCATTTTACCAGCAGAAAGGAGAGAGAACATGTACTCCGGCTGTGTTGTCTCTCCAGCGTGGTGTACACATCATCACCAACAACAGCTTTCAACAACTGAATGACATTCTTAAACTGGAGAAATTAAATTAGGACTAGATGATATTTGATGTAAAAGAAAATCATTTTCACTGGTTTCCAACGATCATTGCTGCCTTCATCCAGCTAGACTAAAACAGCCTAGCAGTTCCAGTTGTGCTTTTTCCTACTTCATCATGCTTGCTCAGTGCAAGAGTGGGTTCAAAAGCACTGGGACCAGCACTTTGCAGATCAACAAGACTCTATTAATGCTTTGTGATCACTACTACCCTGAGTAGTGATCACTAGTACACAACTGATTGCTACAGTTGTAAAGGGGGCTTTCTGATAAAAGCAGGCTTTGGTGCCAGGTTAATAAATTCAAATTATGTATCAGAGATGAAGGAGCAGTGGAGGAGTTGGAGCAGAGAGGGAGCAGTTGGAGTCAACCAAGATGCTCTGAACTGGCAAAGTTCAAACCAGGGATGTACAACTGTACCAGGCAAGCAGGGAGTGTCTCTGCCTCCAGACTCCTACAAGTGGCATTCATTCACTCATCCCTTTAGTGCCTCTCCCACTGTTCCTGACTACTTAGGCTATGGGCACATGAATATGTTGACTTTTGCAAGCTATCTCGATTTTAAAAAGCTGTAAGTGACAACACAACTCTTAAAAGCATTGCAGGCTTACCTGAAGAGCAGCAAATACACAGTGGATGAGTCGGGGCAAATCATGTCACACTTCCAATCACTTGCACAGTGTAATTGGCTGCAGGTTTATGACTTCAATGTCAGCTCCTTGCTCAGGGGTGCCTAGTCTTACAAAGTCTGAGCTAGTCACAGAGCAAGATTTAATGCTCCTAACTCTACCCCCCAAATCCTTGTTATGTGTGTGCTGTGGATAGCAAAGGATTGAGCAGGGAAAAGGCAGCAACTACTCTCTTAAGCTCTTTTTGAAGCTTCTGGTATTTCATGGCTATCCAAGTGCCAATTAGGACTCTGATTTAAAGTTTCAGCAGTCCCCAAGGACAATAGCAGCCACAGCAGAAAGCAAATACTCGAGTTTTCCTTTGCCAGTGTTCAAGGGGACACTGATGCCAATACATTTTCTCATTTCTCTGTGACTATTATTTGCAACCAAAAAATAACTTCTATAGAGAATCAGGTAGAATAGTGAATTGGGCCCAGCATGTTTCATTCTTAGGAAACAAATGTAATTATTATATTGTACCAACCAGAACAAGGCTGCAAGAGTCAACCCACATGGATAATTCCTTTTATTCTGTACAATAATTCCCCTTACACTGTACACACAAACAGAGTAACCCCTATTCTTACCAAATTGTCCCTTTTTCTCTCCATGCTTTATAAATTATTGAGAAGACTAGGAAAATTATGGACCTGGAAGTGTACATGGTTCTGTTTTGTACAAAGCTTTGTGACCTTTTTCTACTCTCCAATAACCACAGAGTGTCTTGCTTTTAAAAGTTCAAACTCGTCATGTTGTTAATTCTGGAAGATGACAAATGCACATCATATATTTGAAAGATAATGGTTGGAAAATAAGAATGATATTAACATTCAAATTGATTAACCTTTGCAGGGATGCTGTATTGTACTGGCAGAATAGAAACACTATTTCAGATGTCTAGTTGAAGCTGTCTGATTCACCACAGATCCAGTTCTTCCCTCTGGCTCAGGGGTAAGGTTGACCCCCTTATGGCAACTACTGCCTCCTCCACTGTTTCCTTTACCATGCTAAAGGCATGACACACCTTCCAATCACTATTCTCCAAACAATGGTGCCAAGGACGGAAGACCAGGGCAGTAGAAATCTTTTGACAATTTGTCTAGGTGCTTTACAGTTTTCATTCCTGGCTGGCATTCATTGGCACATTCTGCAGGTATGGTCCCACCTCAGGTGAGGGTGCCGTGGCTCAGCCCAGGAACATTCCCAGTACACCTCTGCTGTGGCATCAGCCACTGCTGGGCACAACTGCCAGGGGATGTTACTGGTTGTGGGAAGACAGATGGAGATGGTGCTGAAGGCAACCTTGCCCCTGATTTATTGCAGCTATGTTAATTACCAAAGAGTGGGAACAGCCTTGCCCTCACAGCTATGGGGGTGATAAGAGTGAGTGAGCTGATAGTCAGTTGGAGTTTGCTGGCTGTGTTGTGAGGAGGGAGGGACAGGAGGTTGTGTGAGGGATAGACAGGGTTAGGTGGCTATGCTAGGGCCAGCTGGAACTACAGAAGTAACAGAGAAGGAGAGAAAGAGCTAGACCTAGACCTAGATCTGTGTGGAGCTGCCTATGGGAGGCTAGATAGAAAAGGTATGAGAGGCCTTTAGATAACAATGTGCTGATGTTTGAAGCCTTCTTTGGTGTCACTTGTATCTCTGTCAACTGATGACTGCTTCCTTTGGCACACCTGAATTTAGCTTTTTGAGTGGTCCTTTAGTGCAAAATCAAGCTCAGCTTCAAGGCAATTGTGTTAGTCTCATCTCTCTATCAAGCAAGGAAGCAACAAAACTGCTGGAAGCTATTCCCCAGTCAGGCACAGAGTCCAGCTGGAAGTAGCCAAACCTTCTTTATGCATAACTGGAGGATAAAAATGGTCAAAATTGCTAGTGAAGATATTTGAAAAGGTTCTGAGATTTCTGAAATTCATCATAAAAAATAACACTAGTATTGTCATATCTGCCATTCAGAATGGGCACCAGAATTTGAATTACGAGTTGTTTTTTTTTTTTAAAGAAAAATCTCTTCTTTTAGAGAAAACTATATCTCCTTTCTTTTAAAATCAGCAACTAGGAGTGCAAAATGAAGAATGAGGAACCTCAGATGCCTGAGAAAGGCAATGAAGGCAGCTACACATGGCGGCGTTTCCTCATTTCCTATTCTGAGTCCCTGTTTAAGAGGGGGCTCACACTACAGTAAGCAGCATTGTGTAACAAAGGAGCACATGGCAACTGAATGCATCTTGTGAAGAGAAATAGGAATTAGGGAATGGGAGCTGTCCTGGAGAGAAAGTGAAAATTACACCAACTTTATTCCTCTTTTTATGCCCTGAAAAGGGGACAATCCAGAATAGTTAGGTGGGCAATGATAGGGTACTTCATTTCATTGGAAAACACTCTACTTCTCACAGACTGCACAAAAAGACAATTTCTACGTACTTAAATCCAAAAACGTTTTGCATCTAGGCTTGTGCTTACACTATCCTTGAAAAACAGAAAAATGATAACCATTCTTTTCAATACCTAGAAAGAAGCAGTCAAGGAAATAAAGCCCTGGCTGATAGACATGCCTTAAAAAAAAGGAAAAAGTAATATGCAGGAGAAACCTGGCTATACTTAAAAGACATTCAGCTTGTTCTCCAACCCACAGACCAGTTTCCTTCTCAGGCCATAACTTGTGGAATGGAAACAACTAGAATCTGAGAGTGCTTTTACAATTACTACTTACTATTTGTGGAGCAGGTACACTTTCAAAGGTATTACTATCACGTCTAACTCTGATTAAAAAGATGATACATAAGACTTTTATTTATAAGTAGTATTAAATAATCACTGGCTTTTTTTTTTTAATTTTTAGAAAAGCTATATTGGAATTTAGAAGTTGTATTGTTAAAGGTGTTGTTATTAGTCCGACAGAAATACTTAAAAACATTAATGAAACCATATATAAGGTAATAAAAGTACACAGAGATCAGATCCTGTTTCTATTTAAATGGATTTTTTTTTTCTTGCATCCAATTTCTAAAGACATAATTGAATCTGGGAACTCTGTAGGCAGACTCATCTGGTACAGGTCATCTTTATTTTCTGTGTTGTTCATTGCCAATCTCTGCCCCATGATCCTGGTTTCAGGCCTCTAATGGGCCTCAACAATTTAACAGAAAGGTTAGAGGACAAAGATACTTCATTTCCTCACTGTGCTAAACATCGGGGTGAGAAAGGGAAAGCCTAAGGAACTCTATCCCCAATCCACAGCATTATCAGATCATAGAATCATAGAACATGCTGAGTTGGAAGGACCATTAATTCCAACTCCTGATCCTGCACAGGACACCCCAAGAGTCACACCCTGTCCCTGAGAGTACAGAACAATTTCTTCTTGAACTCTGTCAGGATTGCTGCTGTGACCACTTCCCTGGGGAACCTCTTCCAGTGCTCTGGGTGAAAACATTTTCCAGATGTCTAACCTAAACCTCCTCTGATTCAGCTTCATGGCATTTCCTCTAGACTTGTTAAAAGAGTCAAGGGATGGGTACTTGCCCCTTTTATTCTGCTTTTGGGGTACCAGACAACAAAAATCAGCTACTGAACTACAGCCAGGACTACATGACAGCTGCTAAACGTATCACCTTGTTTTCCTTTCATAGTTCTCAGGAAACTTCCATATTGTAAATTCTTCTCAAATTGCAATCATGGTATTTTTCTTCCATGGTATTAGTATGCCAGTGTATTTTGAATTCTTTAATAATTTAGGCACCCTCTGACCAACCATCTTCTGTGAAGGTCATCAATGCTTTCTTCATTTTAGGAATATACAAAAGACTTACCTTTGGGCAATCCTTTATTTTCTTGTACTTTTCTCTTTGTCCTAAATTCCTACTCTATTTTTCACCCCTGCCCGCTTCTCAACGGTCACATGCAATGTCCCCTTATAAATATAAGAATTATACCCAGATATCCCAGGTTCTGTCATCTAACAGCAGCTTAAAGGGAGCCAAGGGTCTGTGTATGAAAAGAAAACTGCACAATGCTTCACCTAAACATCCTATGACCTGGCGGTCTCTTCCCCTAAAGAAAGGGAGAATAAGAGAAAAGTAGCATATTTACATCACTGTGTTTCAGTGCCTCCAAAGACTGTCCTGTCTTTCACCAGGCAATGAAAATTAAATGCTTACTGATCTAAAATAAGTGGTGGAAGTTACCACACACTTCACATTCATCATCATCATCATCAAGAATGGAAACTTTGTTATTGCAGTTATTTTTCTTGCTTCCCTTGCAATTTCTCTAGCTGAAACATTACATGTCCACATGGAGGCCCCTGTTTCCATGTGTTTTGCTGAAATAACTACCAGGCATTTGGTAACCAAAGTATCTTTCTGCAATGTGTGCTGTTTAATAAACAGCCTCAAGGAGTAGAAAATGGAGATCCATAGTGTAGTCTTGACACCTCAGCTTGTAACATCCAGTGTGGGAACAGGTGGGGTTTACATCCATTTCCTCCATGTGACTGCAAATTTGTCACTGAACACCCATCCAGAGTGGCTGTGAACTGCAGCACAGCAGTAGCTCTGCACTAGAGACAAGTCTGGGCAGAAACTTCTTGCTACTGTCTCTCCCTACTTCAGCTTACAAATAGTCATCAACACATACAAATAGATGGCTTCTAGTACAAAATCATCCTCTGTTCTTCTGAAAGCATCACTGAAAGCAAAAGCAGTGAATTCCTGTGCATTATGTAAAAATGCAGCATATTGTTAGTGTTCTCCTTCAGATGGCTGGTTACAGAAAAATGTGGAGAAAGGGGTTTGTAAAGCCTCCCTTTCACACCTGTAAGGCCACAGACTTCACTGTAGCTTCTTGACCCAGCCAAAGGAGGAGTCACAGCACGTTCCTCGCCATGAAGGACAAGCCTAGTGCTTGTCAGAATGACAGTATCTCTGTGATTCCCAAGGCATGAGGATCTATTTGCCTTCCTTTGTCAGTACTGGGCAGGAAGGAGTTCTTGTTTTCAGTGGGTGGGAAACATAACTTCATTTCTTAGGCCTATATTAATACTACATATAAAAATGCCCCTTCAGTTGGCAGGATTTCTGGGGTTGTGTATCAGCAAGTTTATGAATATATTTTTAACTTTTCTGACAAACTTCCTTCTAGAATGAGAACTACAAAGAAGTTATTTTATAACTGTAGTGATTTCCTGAATATTTTTATTTATGTAGTGATATATATGAAATTACTGATATTTCTATGTAGCAACAGACACAGCTCACATATTTCTAACAAATGAGGCTGTGTTACTAGGTGTATACTGTAAATTGCCTGGAGATACTACCACAGGACTGTGTGTTTTATCATGCAAGATGAAAACTAAATTGTTTTGTTCCCTTGTTGACTGCAATACACAAGAAACTCTGTAAACTCCCAATTACACCTGCCACACTTTTGCACATTCCCTAGTCAATTCAAAGAAATAAAATGGATTTTTGAAATCATTATAATCTGAAGCAACTGGAAAATATGTGGGTGGAACTGGTGTAAGGTGGAAAAAGAAAAATGCACCAGGGTACATACAACAAAAACACATCTTCTTTGAAGTTTACTGCTTACACGCCTTTTGATGGAGAGGGATGCAGCAGCTGAGATGAATGATACAGTGTAAATCTGAAATCAGTTATGCTTGGTGTGCAGTGTAATGCCAAGGTTTCAAATCTCCCTTAACGGCTCCTGTACATCAGTTTTGACACTAGCTGTTCAAAAGCCACAGAATCACTACTGCCCCAAATGTCAAAACACAGACAGTCAAAATTACAAATGACAATTGCAAGGCTGTTTCAAGAAACTAAAATATAAGGCCAAGGAGCTCAGCAAAAAGCCAGATTACCCAGCCTTTTGCCAGTCAAAAGAGTCTCCAGTCTCTGTGTCTGTGAAAGAGAAGGTATCCCACCACCTTTTGCAACAGCTTTCTTTTTGCAAAAGCAATATAAAATGAAACCAGTGTGGAGAATTTAAGGGTCAGTATTTGCAGTTGTCATATTTTTCTTCATTCCATTAAAAAGGGCAAATTCTTTTTTCAGACAGCTGAATATATGAAGGAAGCTTTTAAAGAAACTATGGACGTATCAGCTCAAATCATTCTAAAACCACACACAAATGCATGACCTTGAGGAGTCATAAATTCACCTTAAACAGCCTAGATGAAGACTTATTCTCAGAAAAGTGGATGGCAGATTTGATTTCAACAGAGTATGGATTCCACTCCGTCAGATTTCCTAAAAAGCTTCAGGCTGATTTTATTTGCAGGTCAGATTTCTAAGCCTGCAAAGTGCATTCAAGTTACATTTTCATTTTCTTTTCCCTGTAGAAGAGGTAAGAAAAAATTACTTAGATTTTTGAAGAACTGCAATTCTCATTAAAAAAAAAAAAAGTAAAACAAAGAGACACAGATCTGGAACTTTGACATATGCCCCATTGAAACACAAAATGAGGCATCACTTGTGTAGGTCAGGGTGTTAAAATCTACTTAATACATTTTACCAGGAAAGTATGCACTAGTATTGTAAACTTTGATGAAATTTGTGTTGGGTTTGTTTTGGCTTTTGTTTGTTTTTCAATAATGGGTTCTAAAGTAACATGGTAAAATAAAAAGCTGAAGTTTAGTTTTAAAACATCATTTTGGGATATGGTAAATGAACCTTGCTCTTGACCTGGTATGCACCAAGGTCTGGAGTTTTAAAAAGTCAGCAACACAATCTACTATTCATCTTACCAAGACAGGATTTCACACAGGGATAAACTCTTATCTACCCAGACAGGTAATTTTTTTGCCAGCAACCACTATGAATAAAAGTTCTGCAGTGTTAAAAATAATTAAAAAAATATATTACATTTAAAATTTATCAGAAATATCACCCATTAGTATAGAATTTTCAAATTTAGAGAACACAGGAGTCAAAAGACTATAATATATTTTTGTTAGGAATGTAAATTCTATTCAGAAACACACAAGTGGAAGTCATTACAGCCTACCAAAATGGAGGTTTTGTAGGCTATTAAGAACCTTAAAAAACCCAGCTTGTCTTCAAAAAGCTTTGGAAAGAAAAGAAAATGGAAAATAATTTATTTGGTCCATCCAAAACATTACTTGACTCAAGAGTTTAAAATTACCCACAGGACTACATGGGGGTAAACAAGGCCCCCAAGATGTGCTCACATGGGCTGTGAGATGCACTAGTAACTTGTAACTGCTGAATTGCTTCTCTTATCCGTTTCTCAATTTCTGCTTTCCTATCTCTCAATAAATCTGATTAAATTGTGCTTGCTTAGTCAAGGGTAAAGGAAAAAGGAGATGGAACTGGCTAGGACTGAAAAACAAGGAAATGAAAAAGACAAGAAATAGAAGTTAGGTTATTTTTTAAGCCTTCTGTACACTACGACACTTAACACCATGCAACTGGAAACAAAAAGAGTTTTGGAAAATCTCAGAACAAATATTATAAAATAAAGGAAAAAATTCCACTTCAGATAAAATATTTTTCTCAGCCTTGTGGCCAGATTACATTGTAATAACATAAGCAGAGGCAGGGGTTGATTTTTAAATTATCTGCTAGACTCCAGTCTAACCAGCTGTATAACTAGCTTTTTTTCTTTAAAGCTTCTTTGCACTTTGAAGAGTTACAGAGTTAGGCACCAGTTCTTCATGTTGTTGTATAAGCCTTTGTCTCATGACCGCTGAAAAGAATTCTTCTGAATACACTTTAGACACAGGCATGGAAACAAAATCCAGAAAGTAAGGGGGTTTTGTTTGTTTTAATCCCTTGAACAAGAAATCGCAGCTTGAGAGGAGAGGTCAAACTCAGTTTTCAAACCCTACATTCACTCAGGATGCAGCCTTACAGTCAATTGTGTTCATGGCTGACGTGTAATGGAATTTATGAAGGATTTTCTAAGTTTTATATTTTAAAAAAACAACCACCACCACCACCACAACAACAAACCCCAACACACACACACAAAAAAAACCCCAAAAAAACCCCACAAAACCAAAGCAAACCCCAAGACATTAATAAAGAAAAATCCAAGCCACTTGATCAGGTTCACCACCACACTTTTTAGATGACTACTCCATATGATCTTTTGTCTGTCTCTACTCCTCCCCGTCTGTTCAAATGGAATGGTGCCCACTCACAAATTGGACAGTCCCTGTTGCAGAGATGGCAGATGCAGAATGAATACTTGAAAACAGGGAAAAAAAGTAGCTTACAGACTAATGCTGCATGCCAGTGAGACACAGCTGCATTGCAGAAAGCACATTAAAAGAAAAAGCAACCTACACAAAACCCTCCAAGAAAAAACTGTGGCTAACTTTTAAAATTATGTAGCTGAATTACAGCTGCAAAGCAGGCAATTGCTTCCTCAGTCATGCGTGTGAGTGCATTGACAGGCCAGCAGGTACTGGCAGCACAAAGTTATTAAGAGTTAAGATTTGTTAGATGCATTAATCAAAGAATAAAAATGTTTTAGCAGGTCAGACAAGAGGGTGCATTATTTTCAGTGTGCATCTCGGTGGAGGAAGTCCTGGCCAAGACTGTTTTATCTCTGCTAACATTCCTCCTGCCTCAGCTCATCTGCTACTTAGGTGATAGGCTGCAAACATGATTAGATCTGAGCAGCAACATTTCCTACATTTTTTATTGCACCAAAGCCACAGGAAATGTCATTTGCCTACACGTTTACTACCTCAAATATTGAGATCGATATTTTATTCAAGTCTATCCCATTTGTTTGTCAACAATTGAAAAATAGTATATTCTATTGTACTATAGGAAAATGAGGGAAAATAACAGGGATGTGAGGGGGAAATTAGGGCACTGCAAAGTGCACCCAGCAAAATGCCAGACAGTGATGCTCCCCACTAACCCCATCCAAGAGTGTGCACCTGCAAAAAAGTACATTTTCAGATTTCTTCCAAATGCTGTGAAAATGGACTCAGGGCAATACAAAAAGCAGCCATTCAGATATATAACCAGGGTCAAGCCTTGACAGAAGTTCAGGGAAAGATGTCTAGAAAAAGAGAGCAACTTTTGCTGATGGCTGAGGAGGTGGCAATGACCTACGGAACTGCTGCTCTGCCAGGATGGGAGGTGAACCCAGAGGCAGCATTTGACTGTTTTATGACCACACTGTAGCTTCGTATGAGTAGCTGAGACTGATACTACTTAAATTTTAGGCCAGGTGGTAAAACTTTTAGGCTCAATCTAATGACTGCACAGTCCCAAACAATTTCTGTGGCCTACTGGAAAACCCAGCAGCTGTCACTGCTTCCCTTCCACTACGGCTTCAACTTTATGCCCCTTTGCCTTAAACTGCTATAAAAACAACTGGATAGAGAATAGAGTTTTTAACAGGGAAATGTTATTAAATGTTAAATTTCTACCAGTATAAGTCATTTAGTATTAATAACTTCACTTCATAATTTACTTTGCATGACAATAGTAGCCAGATATCCTCATGCTGTGATAAGCAACAGGCTTGTCTGCCCTGGAGATTATAAAATCAAACAAGACAGAAGAGGAAAAAAAAGAACAATATATGGAGAGATTAAGTGAATGTCCAAGGTCACAGAAACCATGTGCCAAAGAGGATGAAGCTGAACCTAGAGATGTGGAGCCACACTGCAGCTGCGATTAATTTAGTATTCCTGAAGCATACAGCCCTAAGGCAGCACAGCAAAAAGAAGGTGTATTATGGATTTAACTTCCATTTAAGGATAAGCCAAATCAACCATCAGAGCAGGGTCTGATTCATCTGCAACCTAGAAGGTGGTCCGTCATGCATCACAGATCCACAGTGAAGGGTGAAAGCAGTAACTGACATCTTTGGTGGCATCATTTAATTTGATCTTTTAAACTGACTCTGTCATTAATGCTACTGAGACAATAAAAACTAGATGAATGTCACAGCCATATTAACCTGGATTGATCTTAATGTTTATTAACCTAAAAAGGTTTGGGGAGCATTAACAAATAAAAACAGCTGTGTGCCCTGCAAAGTATTATTTTTCCTGCCAAAGCCTTGTCTCACTTGATTGTTTGCCACCATGATTGTCACTTAAATCATTGTTTCTTTTTGTCACTGAGTGTCTAAGCATTGTAAATATCCAGTGCAATGAGGACACCTCTTTACTTACTTGATGAAAAAGAAAAGGCAGGAACAGGTGATGCTGTTTATCTGCTTTTTTATTGTTGGAGTATTAGAAGGTTATCAGTATCTCTAAAACGTGTAGCAATTTGATTTTGAAATTGGTTTCATTGATGCCCTTTTCACCTCATTTCTCAGGAGATTTGGAGTCCCATTCTCCTTTGATTCTCTTCCTCTGATCCTAGGGAGATTGAAGACATACTTAGGTTCAGGTGTAATGTTCACTAAAAACTCAAGAAAATCTCCAACATTTTCTCTGTCACGGCTTTTTTTTTTTATCAGTCTCCTGGCTTGTGTATCATCTACTCAACAAGCTACAAACCTAAATGAGATAGTGATCTTTACTATATTTACAAAACCATCCCAGAGCTGATTATTAAATTATGTGCTGCAATCATCTGCTACTGAAATTCAATCACAAATGTAAATAGAAGTTGTAGACAACAAATTCAACCATGTTCTTTCTCAAATATTGTGAGCGATTGTACATTTTTTTCTCTTTTATTGACTAAATCTTTAATACATACATGCATCCAACTTTGAGCACTGTCTTTTAGATCAGAATAATACTAATGATTTTCTGTGTTGCCTTTCACATTTGATCAGGCAGAACAGAAAATCACCTCCGATCATCCAGACCTGAAAAAATTGTCTTAGAACACAAAGATACCAAAGTGCATCTGTGTACTCCTTCTGCAAGGGACAAGGGCTGAGCTCAACCCTGAAGTACTTCAAGTAGGTGTGCCTGCGCAAGAAAGCTTAAAATTGATCCAGTGTTAGTAAATCAGTAAAAAATCTTGGCTGATAATTCTGGGTTACCTACAGTACAAACAACAATAAAATCATACCCTTCATTTAAAGCAGAGTTTCTGACCAGGTCCCTGGTTTTGGATAGGACTTTGAATAGTTTTCTTTGCTTCTGGAGGAGGTAATGGCTTGTAGAAAATGAGTAACTTTACTGCATTCACAGGAAATCATTAATTCTGCTGAGCTCCATGTCCTTGTATTGAAGCTGTTTGCCTATTTCTTTTTTCCCCAGAGACCCATATGCAAAAGTTTGTCTGTACTTCTGCAGAGAAACATCTCTAGAATGCATCTATTTTATTTCACCTTCATCATTTCACTGCTTATTCACATCATCTCTCACTTAATTTCCACTATTGAAACAAATGCTTGACTCAAAAGGTGTAGGAAAATGTTCTTCACCCAGAGGGTGTTTGGGCACTGGCACAGGCTCCCCAGGGAAGTGGTCACAGCACCAGCCTGAACTGAGTTCGAGAAGTGTTTAGGCAATCTCTGAGGCACATGGTGTGACTCTTGGAGTGTCCTGTGCAGGGCCAGGAGCTGGACACAATGATCTTTGTGGCCTTCTTCCAACTCAGGATATTCTGTCATTCTATGATCCTAAGAAAGCTTCTGCCATTAACGTCTTCACTTAACCAGCATCTTCTGAAACCTACCTTTAGACAGACTCCTACAAGTTACAGCCAATTCTATACTGATATTATTTTATATCACATAATTATGAATCATTTTAGGAAAAAACCCCAAAACTAAAAAAAAAAACCCATTTTTCTTCAGCCCAGACAGGGATTAATGACAGAAAACATATTGACAATAAGTTCATTGCTCTGACATATTCTTTTTCCATGGTAATAGATTACATTTAAATCTAAATCACTCATATAAATAAATTAATGAATAATAGATTAGGAAAGAATCTGATATTTTGCCAATGAAAACCCCTGCTACTGTTATCACCAGGTCAGTCAGGAGCTAAGGCTTTTCAAGTTGAATTGCCTGATCTGAGGTGAGTTTCCCTTTTTAATGATACTTCTACCAAAATTCTGCATATATATATAGAAAGTTAATTTACTTCTTGAGAGATCAGTCATGTTATCATCTCAATCTCATTAGAGAAAATTGTCCTTAAAACAATATTGATTTTGTATTAAAGCTTTCCGTTGTATTACCAGTAGGCAGCGTTTCCCTTATTTAACCTTGGTGACAGATAACGTCAAATTCAACAAAAAAACCCCAAAAAAACAACAACTGTTAAAGACCATAGTCAAAGCAATTTTGACTCTTAAAAGAGAAAATTAATTAAACTGTGCTAATTGCTCTATCAAATAAATACAATGCATTCTCTTTTAAAGAGGGAAGATGCATAATCTTTTTTTCCATTCATAATGTTTCAGAGCCATTAGAAAACCTTTCTGCCGCATAGACAAGACATATTTAGTCTTTACTGTACCTTCAGACTATGGTTCAGCTCCACTGTTAAATTTCATGATTGTTCTCAAAGGTAGGTGAAAACTAGTATTTACTCATCTGGTGTTATGTCCAGTTCAGAATTTATTTTCTGTTTTCCTGAAGTACTTTTGCCAAATGAAGAGTTCTTCTGAAAGAGACAGGTTAAACCGGATTACCTTCCAGAAAAGAAGCCCTTCAGTCAACCAGGGAACATGAAATTTGGAAAATTAAAGTTTGGAACATTTATAAACAGAAGATCAAGTGCCTCTCCTGCAGTATAAAGAGACGTGGGAGTATTCCCCCTTCCATCTTCAAAAGTGCAGCAAACACTTGTCAGTGGGAAAGTGAAGGCTAGCACTAAGCTGAGAGGAGTTATTAACTCCAGATTTCAGCCACAGCATTGCATGTGCAGGTAGCCAGCACAGATACTTGTCCATAATTGCAAATAAGCATGGATATGAAGCAGTAGGGGGGGGAGGGGAAGTCTACTGTCCCACTAACAGACTCAGTAGCCAATGGCCCAGGCTGTGAACGCACTTTAAAAGATAATGACATTTTTACCAACAGGTGTGTCATCTTTCACTAGTCCCAAGACAAGCATGAGGAAGCCACAAAAACCCCCTCCACAAGTTTCCAAAAGATATTTGGAAAAAGAGATAGCAGTAAAGAGGGAATAATATTTGGCCTGACTCAAACTGCATATTTTAGCATTGCTACAGAAACTAATACAGAAGTAGTTTTCAGAAATACATTTACAAGATGTCCAATCTTGAGGCTGTTATGTACATTCAAATCATGTCTACACTTTCAATTACACTCATAATAGTAGACTATAATAGGTGCACTTTTGCTGGTAATGGGAAAATTCTAGTTATTTTGGTAATGATGTTTTCAGTTCATTATGGTTACAATCCACATTTTCTTGCCAAAGCTTGTATGAATTACAGAGAAAGTTGACAATTTTGCATTTGCTGTCATTGTGGTTATTCTTTTCTTGGCAATATAGGAATCTATTGTAATAAAAGTATCTAATATGTGTTGGACGTTTTTGTTCAGTACAGTTTAGTGGACTCCTGGCTCCTTGGAAAGGATCTGGAAAGCTACACCTGGCTGAACAAGTATATGTTATCTCTCCTTGCTGATACCCTATGTTTTTCATGTATTAAAAAATATGTTATGAAGAGAATGGTTTTATACTTTTCCATCCCTGGTCCTTGCTAGAAATTACACAAAAAACATCTCACTTGACCAGAGCACACACTATCACAGCTCAAATAGGTGCCTGACCATAGCCACGTTGCTGGAATCAATGCTCAGGACTAAGACAGAAAATGGCACTGCCAGCTCAGTGATGCTTGGAATTTTAAGAGAGACAGGACCACTGGGAGACATCTTGAAACAGGATTTGTTGTCTCAGTCTCAAGGAGTGAGAACGTCTTAACCGCATATGCCAGGAGTTCATGGCCAGTGGTCACAAGACCACAGGTTGCAAGGGGTTTTAAAGGTTTATTAGCAAATAAACTACTACCACACATATTGTTTTAACTTTCACACAAATAGCTAATTAAACTGTATCACACATCCTGCTGCAATGCGGGCATTTTTTACCCAATCATATAGTGGAACACAAACTACTTGCTGCACCTTAAAACTTTTCACTATTTCTGTAACTACTTCTATATCCAAACTTTAAAGCTTTAACACCTTCCACTACCTAGCTTAATATCTCTTATCTATATTACAAACCCACATTCTTGCTTATGGTCTCTAAATCTGGAAGCCTTTTCCAAGGTGGTCTCAAGGTGAACCCTGTATTCTCTTCTGTATTTGGGCCTGCATGCACAGGGTTTTGAGAAATTTCTGCACCCAGACTTCCCACAATGCTGCACCTGGGGACAGGGACAGGAGCAATGATTTTCAAAGACCGTCCAGTAACCCAGTGGCTGATTATAGTCAGTACTCATCCTCAGTGGTCTCATTTCCTTCTCCATACACAACAAGACTTGGCTGAAATAAGACAATTTTGAACACCATTTATCCTCTGAAGTTTGCTTTCTCATCCATTAAAAAAAAAAAATCCAGAGGTACATTCTTCTTAATGAGATTCTTGTCTGGAAACAGATTTTGGCCCTGCTATTTAATTAGGATGGTTCATCATTATATTTAAAGTAAAAAATCCTGTAAAGTCCAAATACAATGATTCATGTTATTAACATCGTATTATGCAATAAATGGAAAGAAGTGGAAGTTCCTCTAAAGGCAGACCTGTTGCCTAGACCTCCACTTGTGTGTTTACCATTAATGGCATTTACACCCTGAATGACTGGCTGCGACACCCAAGTTCCCCACTTTTGCAATACTAATTAACAACTAAAATTTAAAAAGCAAGCTCTTAAATGCTAAATCTATTGTAGGCAGTAACTTCTCCCATGACCAGTATATTTTGCAGGGTTTACATAACTGGTTGTCAGCCATTGATTATGAGCAACAGGCCTAATTAATTCCTATGAGTTTTTGCTAAATGGTAGCTGAGCCATCACAAAAAATCCAGAAAAAGGCAATAAATGGTCTGGATCCTCAGTAAGTTCTATATCTCCTTATCATTTTCAAAAGATAACCAGATGCACTTAAGCAGGCAATCCTTTCTTGAGGAAAGGATTGTAGGAAGAAAGGATTGTCGGAGGAAAACACCATCTGCAGCATGTTCAGACCAACTGCTGCTCTGTGCCAAGAGTGACCACTGGGACCGCTGACCACTGCAGTCTCTTAGTCAAATTATCTCACTCCTCCACTTACCCCTGTGCAGGCTGGGTGAGGGATCTTTGCAGCACAGCTCGGACATGACTGGTCATGCCTGTTAATTATGCTGGTGAAGCTAAAGGCATTTAGCTCTGGGTTAGGTCCCCATCCCCACGAGAAATCTGCCAGCACCCCATGTGAGAAATTGGTCCTAAAAAATAAAATGCATGTATGTGGGAAATAAACTGGCCACTGAACTTGGATTGGGATATCCATGAAAAGTGATATGAAGAAACATAAATTCCAACATAATATGAAATGCATCAGCTTACAAAAAAATAAAAATATTTTTTAAAGCACCTATGAAAGACTTCAGTGCAAACAAGTGAGAGTCACCAGTGTCTCACTAAACAACATTGCATGAAGGAGGTAACATAGATTTCTAGATGCTATTTTATCATAACATTCAAAGTTTGAATATACTGTTCCACTTAATAACAGTCTCGTAAAGCCAATAACCTTCCCTGGTGATGGACAGCAGATCAGACATAACAGGATTACATTAATTCTTTCAAGAGTTCCCCTATCTACTCAGTCTTCACTCCAATTTATCCACTGGAAATAACTGCAAATGTTCTAGTGCCAATACAGGTACCTTAAAATTGTCAAAAGAAAAAATTGTGCTGAATTTCATTAAAATATCTTATTTTTAAAAAGGTATTTTAAAGTTCTGTGAAGTCCTCCCTTTAGTACTTCAGGTCTTTATTTCTTGCCAAATCTAAAATGTTTTGCAACAAAATATGAGAGGAATCCCTCAGATTCTAATATTTAAGATTATTTTCATACATGTCTGTATTTCTAAGAAAGTTGTTGACTGATTAAACATGAAAAAATAAGAAACTTTTATTTCAGTTTTAACATCAATCTTTTCCATTTCAGTGGCTTCCGCTGTTCTTTCTACCTTAAATATACTCCTGGGTGAACTTCTGGGCCAGTAGTTACGGGATACTGTTTTCAAAATGACTAAAGTACACTAAATCTCATTGACTTTCAGTTTTGCCCAACATGGCATGCCCTCTGAACAGTAAGTGACAGATGTGTCTATTGTCCACAGTAGGACTTAAAAGGCATCAGTGCTTTTTTGACAGGATTCATTTTCCCACATAAAATGTTCTGTCAGACAGAAGTTGGCTGAATTGCTATAAAAATTCCTTCTTCTTGCATCATAACCATTAAAACAGAGCTTTTAGGAAGGCATCTGGAGGGCTTGTGGACCTGGTATGCACTTCCACAGTCAAGAAAGCTGATGCATCTTGCTTGATGATGGATTCAGGAAGAATCCAAAGCTTTGAACTCTTTCCTGTGAAAAAGAGTATCAACCAACTGTCAATTGTACTTTATTTTGGACATACAAGTCCACTCTGCTTTGGGGTTTTTCCTCATGAAATTATCAAAATTTATTCTGAAATAATGGCTGATTCTAGAAAACTCCCATGTCTATTGCTTACCTAGCAAAGGCTCGGGTATTTTTCACCAATCAAGGGCAAAAACAACATGAGAAGTGAGTTTTAAAATTTTCTTCAGCTGAAAAACAGTTGGCCCCATTGTACAGGCACAGCAAAAAGAGGCCAAAGGGAGCAGCCAGGTGTGGTAGCTCCCCAAAATGTCCCAGGCAGAAGGCTGCAGCGGGGCTGCTCCCGTTTCTGATGCTGACACCAGAGCAAAGCGTACCTCATCAAAATTCCTGGTGCTCTGGTACAAGCAGTAACTTGTCATCATCACCAGCTTTATGTTCATACTGAGATCTCCTATAAGGATAGAAATCTGCTCAGGAAGTATCTGGCCAGTTTAATGCTCCTTAGCATATAATAATCAATCCTAAAGAGGGAAGTTAATGAATTTAGGCTGAAAACATAAATATGTGCAACCATGTAATTTGACATTGCAAGTAGCCTGCCTCTGTTGCAACCCTCGAATCTTGTGCACTAGCTTCTGTTTGTAAAAGAGCCAGATCTCCAAGGAAAACAGTCCATCCTGTGCAAAGATTTTAACAGCTGAGGCATAAAAGAAAATAATGGTACCCGGCAACTTCTCTCTACATAAATGTCTTCTTTGAAGTTGGATCTGCTAGTAAAGCTCCCTTTTAAGTTTGATGAGCAAATGCTGATTGCACCATGGAGACAGTTTCTACAAGTAACCACAAAGTAGTGAGAAAGTAGACAAAAGTCCATAATATTCAGGGAACGCCTCCCTCTGCTAATCAGAGAAAGCTGAAAGATCAAATGCTTGCTCAGTGGGCAGCTGTTACTGGGTTTGCTTTTTAGTTCAGTTCAATAAATTGACTTGCTCACTTGTTACTAAAGCAGATTATTGTTAATGGGCTTCTTGGTCAACAGCACCTCTTGATAACATTTTAATTAAAATGAATATGTGTCTCATTAACTTTTTGGGGTCTAATATGTGATACTTCAGAAAACTGACAGTGTCAGATGTCATTTTCTTCAATTAATTGGTGTGTAATTATTCTCAAATGGCTGGAAAGCATACAACTTTTCACTTTTGCCACATTTCCCACTTTGATACTCTGTCCACCAGTAGCACCCATTAAAAATGTCATGCCTTCCTTCTGAAAAGAGACACAAAGCTGAATTTGGAGATCAGACTTCTGCTGCTTACAATCATTCTCAACTCAGTCTTAACACCTTTTCAGCTGGCTCTGCCAGGTAGACCTGTGTGGCCCTGGCTCAAGAAGGTGAAGGGATAATACTAGGAACCAAAGAACACATCCCTTATCCTGGATTACCCCTGGAGGAGACTCATAGCCCCAGGCTGGGAATGCCATTGTCATACTGTGCAGGATCAACATGAACATGTGAAAAGAAAATAAATAAAAATATAGTGCAAAGTAAATGCAGCCAGACTCACCAATCTTTTTTATCCTACGAGGTCTAACAGGAGCTCTGTCTGCCTAACTGGAGCTCCTGCCAGGGCTGCCTCTGTGAGGCACTTGTACACAAACCTGAGTATACTTAAATCACACTGCTGCATTAGGAACAGGAGTGATATCCTTCTTCAACATTTAGGAAACTAAAACACAGGGACTGGTTCAAACCGGTTCACAAAAAGGCTCTCAGGGAAAAAGCAACAGGACACGAGACTCTCATGTTTCTGACTACCACATGAACCCCTGCAACAAGTGTCCCCAGCATCAATGACTTATTGTCCCCAACATCAATTACTTATCAATGATAAGTAATCAGAATCACAGATTTAGATCGTGTACCATCTATCCTTCTGGTAAATATAGATCTAATTCAAATCCATGATAGATTTTCCCCTCTGGTTTCAACTTCAGAAGAGGGACTGGTTTTTTTCCCTTTTGTACCAGTTCCACTATGCAAGGAAATAATGATTAAAAACACATGGACATCATCCTGCTTCTTTAGTTCTGGCATCTCTATCATTATAAATGCTTTCCTACACTGTTACCATTACATGAGTTCTGTAATGAACTATTTGTTCATCAGGGAGCTAACTTGTAAGCTGTAAAGATCAGAGCTTTATTTCAAAGGGAGGGAAAGCATTATAGCATTTCATCTTATGCACATTTGTCGTGGTTTAACTCCAGACAGCAATGAAGTCACCCACCCCCTCCACAGGATAGAGAAGAGAATCCATTTAATTAGAGTTTAGTAGTTAAACGAAAAGCTGACCACGCAGGCAAAACGAAACAAGGAATTCATTCATCTCATGGACAGGCATGTGTTCTCAGCCATCTTCAGAATAGCAGGGCTCTGTCATGCATAAGGATTACTTGAGAACAAAGTCAACAAATATCGTCATTCCAAGTGTCCCAACTCTTCTTTCTTCCTTCCCCAGCTGTATATACTGAGCATGACACCGTATGGTATAGAATATCTCTTTGGTCAGTGGAGTCAGCTGTCCTAGCTGTGTCCTCTCCAACCTCTTGTACAGCCCCAGCCCCCTCACTGGCAGGCTGGTGTGAGAAGCAGGACAGGCTGTGACACTGTGTGAGCGCTGCCTAGAAGCAATCACGGAATCATGGAATCGTTTAGGTTGGAAAAGACTTTTAAGATCCTCAAGTCCAACCAGATGATGCAATGCAGAACTGGAGGCAGTGCACCAAAAACTTTTGGCCATATACCACAGCTGTGACCAGCCACAACCAGAAACTATCTCCCAAAATTTCAAATTGAGCTACATCTTGTCACCATACAGTCAAACCTTTAAAGTCAGCAGCACTTGCAGGTCCAGGTCTCCAAGCGCTTTGGAGTAGACATGAATGTGGCTAAGTAAGACCACTATCCAAAAGGAAAAACATCTACTAACACTGTTTTCAGCACAAGTACAAAACATCCTCCCATACTACTACTACTACTACTAAGAAGAAAATTAACTCTATTCCAGCCAAAACAGGGACAACATTTAGGTGCGTTTACAACATAGAGGAGAATCATAGAATAGAAAGATAAATCATTAGTGTTAGATAATAGCTCTAAGATCATTGAGTCCAACTGTTAATCCAGCAGTGCTGTGTTCAACCCTAAATGATTTCTCTAAGTGCCACATCCACCTTTTTTTTTTTAATGCTTCCAGGGCTGGTGTCCTTCCCTGGGGGGCCGGATCCAATGCCTCACCAGCCCCTTCAGTGAAGAAATATTTCCTAATATCCAATCTAAACCTCCCCTGGCACAACCTGGGACCATTTCCTCTTGTCCTGTCATTTTTTATTTGGGAGAAAAGACCAACCCTCACCTGGCTACAGCCTTTCTACAGGTAGTTTTAGAGAGCAACTGAGCATCCTCTGTTCCTGGTCAAACACCACTAGCTCCCCCAATCTCTCCTCATCAGACTTGAGCTCCAGACCCTTCACCAGCTTCTTTGCCCTTCTCTAGGCTTGCTCAAGCACCTCAATGTCCTTCCTGTAGTATGGTGCCCAGAAGTGGACACAGGAATCAAGGTAGGGCTGTACCAGTACCAAGTACAGAAGGACAATCACTGCCCTGGTCCTGCTAGCCACTGTTGCTGATCCAGGCCAGGATGCCATCGGCCTTCTCAGCCACCTGGGCACAGCTGGTCCGTGTTCAGCTGCTGTTGACCAGCACTTCATGAAAGACTTTACATAAGCTTACTCACAGCTATGGGTGCACCAAAGGGGTACAGCAGGATTCATGAAAGACTTTACAGAAGCTTACTCACAGCTATGGGTGCACCAAAGGGGTACAGCAGGATTTACACATTTTAGATATTTCCAGAGAGACCTGTGGACTCCTTTTTGCCACACGCTTTATCTGAAGATCAGAGAAGTTAGCCTGTTTCCAGTGGCCATAAACTCTCTTCTGCTGCAATCCTCTATTTGTGAAGGTGATTTTTTTTTCTTCTGTAGTGGATACCTGTCCACATGGAAACATCTAAGCCACAAAACAGCTGTCAGACACTAGCCAATTTTGGTTACTCAGAACCAAGGATGGATTCAACCCAACAGTGACTGAGAAGTGAAAGATTTGGTATCACTTTATCAATTTTCTGAGCTGTCTGGTTCAAATTTGTGCAATGTAACAGTGAAATATTACCATGAAGAATCTACTAGTATTTATGAAATATAAGACTAGAATTAACCTCTGAAAGGATAATCCTATCAACTTCAGCATACTACATGTTTAAAATATACCTGCCATTCACAGTGAAGCAAAGATGCATACTTCCTAATGAGTTTGGAAGCATGGATGCCAGCCTGCGTGGGCAGTCCTTTCAGCCATTTAGAAGCTTTATTTAAGTTAACACACATCTAGGAAAAGGAGGGCTATGATCCCTACTACTGAAATAGTACTTCAATATTATTTAAGATTTTATTTGAACTTTTAGTTAAATATTAATTCCTATCCCAGTCTTAATATAAAATTCCTTATTTTGTACTGGTAACAATTTTCAGAATCTTGAAGTTTTAAAGTAGGCCAAATGTTAGGTCTAAATATCCTGAAAATGTATTTCTAGAAGATGATAATCAGTCAAATGCAAAATTGAGCTTGAAAGGCAACATGTCTGTATGGATCATTGCAATTTTGAAGACTAAACCATGTCTAATTAACTAAGCTAAGATAGTAGCTTTTTTCCCACCTCAAATTTAATTTAGTTGTTAAAAGCCATAATCTATACCTTAACCAACTCTCCACATGAGATGTGGGAGAGTGCTGCTTGCAAAAGTTTCTAAAACCAGACCTAAGATATCAGGCAGTGCAGTTCCTTGCAGCTAAGAAATATGTCAAATACTACCCTCTGTATCACATCCCTGACATTGGCTTTTAAGGAATGATTCAGCCTAAAAACCCCTTTGAAGGGGAACAGAAACTTTGAAGGCATCATCAGGACAAAATCATGTTACACTCTTCTCATCTGTATGTGCACTTGGCAGATGCCACACACGAATAATTTAAATTAAGGCATTTTTAATTTTCAGACATTGTGGTAATTCCAGGGCATTTCCTCCATCATATTTGTAACCTATTCATTATACCATTTTACTGCATAATGAAGACAAATGCCAACACTTTAGCGACAGATTTGGGTAATGACAAGATGTACAATAACACAGAGTAATGTGACCAGGCCTGCAAGTTCTAATTGAATATTTTTCTGATCCTGCTTCCATTAATCTTTCTTCCTGATTCATTTTTCTAGCCATTTTACATGTCGCCTGCCCCTTTTCCCCTTTCCCCTATAAACCACTCTCTGAAATCTTTTTTGAGAAATAGGTTCTGCTCTATTGTGGGTTCAGGCTTTCTCCTTATTGTCCTGGGTTATAGTCTATTCAATTTCATCTGCTGAAAACAGTTGGGGGCGGGTGCCTTTTGATAATGGGCCAACGGTCAGTATCAGGTAGAGCATTGTTCTTATCTTTAATGGGCCATTAACAGTCTTCTCTAGCCGTGTCCCCTTCCCAACACATACCTACATCCTAGCGTACCTATTGTGTGATGCTCCACCCCGTGGGAGGAGCCAGCCATTCTCACCTGGATAAAGCTGGGACTTTAAACCAGCACAGTGTCTTGCTTCATCCGATTACGGGAGGAAGGCTGGACCCTTCTCACCACCTCAGGACCCCTTTCTTTTCTGCTACTGGATCATTTTCTGCCTCAGCGGAGCTGTACCTGCCATTCCAGGAGGACTCACTTTTGGACTGCTTTCCACACCCTGACTAACAAGGTTGTAGCTTTGACCCTGTCAGGACTTTTCAAAATTGTTGTTTGTTGGTTTGCTGGTTTGGTGGGGTGGTTTTGTTTTCTTTTGTTTTTTTTCCTTTTTCTTTTCTACCACATTTGTATTCTTATATTCTTAGTAAAAAGCTGTTATTCCTACTCCCAAATCGTTGCCTGAGAGCCATTAATTGCAAAATTAGAACTTGGCGGGGGGTGAGGGGTTTACATCCTCTATTCTAAGGGGAACCCCAGTTTCCCTGGCAGATACCTGTCTTTCTAAACCAAGACACTTATCAATATACACGGCTCACTTGCCGATGAGCCATTGAGCCCCTGACAGAGGAAGCAGCGTGCATCTCAGGCATGGTACTTAATTGGTATGCTGGCCCATGCAAACCTATCTGATTGCATTCAGTAACTGGCAGGGACAGAAAGCATTTCCAAGGGAAATAAAATCTAGCTGTGAATGTGGAATATGTGTGTAAGAACTGAACAGTAAACACCAGCCTTAATTTTAATATCTCGCATTATGCAAAACTTAAAAAAGATGAGTGCTCCAATATTCAAGCAGACCCCTGCGGGATAGGAATGTTATCACAAGAATATTATAGAAACCAGTGTAAAATATCCAGCTGCTGTGAGAGTTTAAGGGGCATCAAACGATTTTGAATCACCATTTTCCTTCCACAAATGAAAGTATTTACCTATTAACAGCAGCAAAACTACATTATTTTGCTGGGCAGTACGGCTGCAAGCAACATTGCCTTTCAGTTTAAGCTCTGATATGTTAGCACTTAATGTCCCAAACAGCCTTTAAAAGCTCCAAGGTGAAAATGTAAAACCATAATCCAGTCCTAAATGGTCATTTAAAAAATGATCATCCCAAAGCTCAAGAGTGCCTTTATCTGTTTATGAGGCATTCCAGTTAAAATAGTTACGCTAGGAATGCAGGGAGGATGATACCTATTTAATTTTATGGTGTTTTTCTCTCTTTCCAATGATAAAAGGTGGCTGGGACTGCAGCAAAAGCCAAATCCTGTTTGCTTTGTTCATACAACTTGTCACACTGACTACAGCAGGGCTGTGGAAGGCATTTGGCCTCACCTGTTACTGTCTAAATTATCTTTCTTTATAAGCCACTTTCTGTTTGTGTCCTGCTCCCTAGTGAAACTGTTACTCATGTGCTTCCACAAGGAATGTGGGGCAGATAAGAGCTAAGACGTAAAAACAGAAAAAAAGAGAAACATTCATTAAGATCAGTGGTTTCAGATTAAAAACAAAACCTTGACAAAACAAGTCTCGCTGACACAATTTTCGGGGAGTTGATCAAGGAAGATTTGCAGAGAACTGTTTAGACAATACCTGTATTCATCCCTTAGGACTTACATCTCCTTTCCCAGAACTGAGAAGGCAGGAAAGAATTTGTGATATTCAGAGAAAATTTGTGTGCAATTTACACATCATAAAGATGCACTTATGTTCTGAAGTTGATTCTACTTTTTTTTGTGTGTGACAGAAAGGGAACTAAGTTGATCTTGCTGGGCAGTCCTTTAAGCCGGGGCAATAAGTAAACAACCTGGCAGCACCACACAGCTGTGTTTGAATCCTGCCCTGCGGGCAGCCTGATGAGCTCATGCTGATCACTTTTCACACCTCAAAGCTAAATCTCAGCAGTCTGGGTCAGACACATCCAGCAGCACCTCGGGAATACGGTGCTAAAAGACAGTGGCTGCCCTGGTGTTGCTAGAACTGTTTGCTGCTATCCAGAAGGAACTTTGCCACTGCAGATGTGTGTCCCCCACCTTCTCAGCCTGGTTCCAGCTCTGCTTGCCAACTTTCTCAAGGGTTTCCCCTGAATATAAAAAAAAAAAAAAATTCTGTTCTGCGTTGATGTCCTCTCTGGGTGAGGAAGAACAACTGGAATTTTACGGCCGACTTTCCAGGCTCCCCTTGAACTCTCTCTCTCTTCAGGGATAGGGAGAGGGTTGCTGTGTAAACTTTGTTTTGTTCTGCAGGTGGCAGAAGAAACCTCAGCAAGTTGGGCAGACTAGCTCCTTGTAGAGGTCCAGCCCTGTGAGAGGAGGGGATCTTGGCATCACAGTTCTCTGGGGTATGTCTTGGGAAGGAGGAAAAAAATTCTCTGCAAGAGCCCAGACATTCATCCTGAAAGACTGAAAAGCATGGCATTCTACTGGGTCCTTTTTGCAAGCCTGGAAGAAGCACAGAAAGGCCTTGGGAAACTAGCATACCTGCTGAACAGAAAAACTTGTTCTGCATAAAATCAGGAATATCGCAAACACATCCCAACAAAAAAATTCCTAGGAAAACACCACTATTATTTCCGGAGCATAAATGCAATATTTTGAACACTTGCCATCACTTATTGTTCCAGAAAAGATCCAGATGTGGATCACATATTTATTTGAGACCAAGTTCAAATTATCCTCAGTCCTTGAAGATCCTTTCCTTCTTGTAAAATAATAGCAGGAAAGGTGAAAACTTAAAAAAATATTTTAGCATTGGAGATAATAGCAACAAATCTCCACAATGGCACAAATCCTCAATTTCCCATATTTAGGCATTCAGGTTCTTTTGATTAATGGACATCAGGGACATAGATTTGATAAACCATTCATTGTGCCCTAATCTGGGTGTGAGTGTCCTACCCTGCAGCAATTGGAGATGTTAAGTCTAGCTGTCAAGGCAAAAAAGAAGGGAGATAAATAGCTACCAGGCCTCACAGCTGTACTTTCTGCAAACTAAGCACAAACACCGTGTTTATAGCCCTAACATTTGAATAGGTTACAATGCACTGACAAATGAAAGTTTCCATAATTAAAAAAAAAAAAAAAGTGACAGAATTTCTTTGCCTACTTGCATAACACTTTTCTAAAAGACAGAATTTGAGGGAGATTGGATTCACCTCAGCAAGGCATGCTGTCCAGTGAATTTTCTGTTGCTTCCTCAGTACATTTTGCCAATTTGATCACCAGTAGTAAATTGGGTGAACTTTTGGATTTCAATGCATGAGACTCCTCATGCGTCAGGATGAGACAATTCTGTGACTTGGATGATTACTTCTGAAGGCAAAAGGCCAAAGTTTTCTCCTTGAACTTTACATATGAATTGATTAGCTCAATGCCTTTACATAGTTTTAGGTACCTCCCAGCTTTGCCTAGCCACATAAAGGGAACAGTGGTAAAAAGCCATTTTCTTTCTACTTGCAGAACACATTAGCATTTGACAGGGAAAAATCTATAAAAGACCCTATAAAAATATTCAGAAAAGGCATTAATCCCAGATATTTTGTCCATAATTCCTTGCAGAGCTATCAGAGTGTCTAGGTTATTGACCTATAATCCATTAATAGGATTTTTAAGAGTTCTGCTATGGTTACTCTTCATGAGATGAGTGAGCAGATGGATAGGATGGTCACCCCCTTGCTATAACCTTTGCCTAACAAAGCTGATTAATTCAGTCTCTCTAGTTGATAAGGCATCAACTGTGGCTTTGTCTACTGATAATTAACTAAGATACAAGCCAGAGGAGTCAGAGGAGGTGAACAGCAATGTGAACTCTCAAGGCTAAATCCAAGAGATTGGGGTCTAGAAGCAGAGGTGAGGTAAATGATGCTGTGAAGTATATGTCAGTGACTGCCACTGTGGTTACTGATGTATACTTTACAGCATCATTGCTCTACAGCCCAAGCTTTTGTGAGGAGACAAGATAGAACTCAGCAGATGAGCAGCTGGTGAGTGATGTCAGGCACCATGAGCACTTGCTGGAGCTCTGACAGGGCACCATACCTGCAGCCCAGCACCTCATTCACTGCTTATTACACTTACATGTACAAAACCTTGAAGCCACCTGGAGGTAGACCACCTGCATTAGGCAACACTGGAGGTGGCATAGAGCAACACCCCTGCCTTGCACAGGGACATTTCCAGAGCAGGCAGAGAGGCAGAGGGAATAGTGCTATAGCCGCAGATGCTCTGCAAGCCTGTGGAGACATGACTCTCTCCCTTCCTGCTTGCTTTTGTTTGGCTCTTTGGAGCATTTCTACAGGCCTGTGCTGGACCAGAGACTAGCAGCTCTCTGCCTTGCCTCATTAGACATGAACGGTAGGGGTTGCAGCCATCTACCACACTTAAGACATTCAAAAGCACCCAGACACATAATTGACTCTTCAGCTCCTTTCAACCCCAAAGCAAGCTAGCTACAGTCAACAATGACAAATAAAGAAAGAATTCAGGCCTGGTAAATAACCTGAAGTAGAGCAGCTGCAATGGGAAGGGAAGCAGCCAAGTGAATTAAGCCTTCCATATTCCTTGCTTAGCCTTTCTTTTCTCTCTCTGACCTATAGCTGAATACAGCCTTTTACCATTGCTCCTTGTGGCTTGCAGCTGCAGCACTCTGAGGCTGCCAGGAGTCTTGTAACACTCCTCTGGTCAGTAGTAGGGAATTTGCAATGCCAAGGCAAGTACATGGTGCTGCCTCTCACTTAGTCCTCTAAAGGCACATCTGCCTTCCTTGGCATCCTCCCAGATCACCCCCGAGGCCACTCTAGCACACACCACTGACTTCACACTTGCAAAGCAGGTGTCCTAATAAAGTACCTTAGGACTTTACTCAGCCATCGATTTGCAGCAAGGGGGTTGACATAGATATAGGTTAGCTGGTCCACTGCCTCACCTTGCAGTAGGGAGCTGAAGGAAAACACATTCCATACCTTGTTGGGAAAGTGGAGGACAAACTGTTTTTCACATCTTCAGTTTAGAACTAACACTTGCAAATGTTGCATGTTGTGAGCCGCTGTGCAGAGGTTTTAATTCTGTTTCTGAATGGAAAAAAATTAGATTCACTGTGCCAGAGCCCCAGCTTTTTTTTTCCAAGAACACAGGCTGAAATACTATCAACATTGAAAGAGGAGGTTGTGCAAAAGCTTTGGGAGATTTTCACGTTTGAACACCAAATTCTGATTTACTAACTGGTGGTCCAACTGTGGAATAGTACCACAGCTTCCCAAACATCTGCTTTGGGATTGCAAAACTTTGCATTGTGCAACTCCCAGAAATATCTGAGTGTTCCTAAGACAATCCAGCTCTAACCCCATCTCAACCACATGCCTCATCAGAGGATACAAATATAGGCTTCTTACAGGCTAATTACCAAATTGAAGGCTCCTCTGGGGTGGTGTCATGTTCAGGCTGGCTCACTGGAAACAATGAATTTTGGTTCAGTTTCTGTCGCAAGATCAATTTAATGTATTTTATTCTCTTAGTATTTAAAGTAAACTACATATGCAGCCCGTAGCAGAGAACAGAAACCAAGACCAGATTTTCTTTGACCCATGGTCAAACTGACACATTACACCCATAAAAAACTATGATTTACCCTCTTTATTAGCTTGCTTTTTAGATAATTTTCTTAGAAGCTGGAAGACTTTAGTGTCGTGCAGGCAAAGAAGAAACTGAGCTCATGTTTATCTTGTCCCAGATGAGCACTTTGAGCACCTAAATAATGTATTAAAATGCCACAGTGACACTGGTACATGCACAATGCTTTACAGTAAGGTACAGATAGGAACGTAATCCTGTCTTAGCCAGATATTAAAATTCTATGCACCTACATCCAAACTTACACTCAGGATTGTATAGAAACCAAATCTCAATAGATAAAATTGGAAGGAACATGCACAGTTAAGCATTTTAACCAGTCATTTATGAATGTTTAATGCATTTCTGTCTAGCACAGGTGTATTTGCTCTCCTTACTCAAATGAGCATTGCCACCAAAGAGGCTATACATGTGAGCACAACAGCATGATTTAGCTCTGTCTGATTTCTAAAACTCGTAGTAATCAGGATACAAGCTTCAAAATCAGGGCTGACTTGGATATTTATTAGCACAATTATGTCTGCAACCCCTCCTAGACTGAACACAATTTTGGTAGTAATTTTCAAATCATTAGCACACTCTTTTAGTAATGTCTTATCTCAGCTATTAGACAGGCTGTACTTAAATTGAAGTCATTAGCAAACACTCCATTATCGTATTGTTTTGCAGTATGCATTTAGTATATTGGATTATTTTGTAAAGTAAATATCCTCTTCATATGAAACAAATCAACATATATCTATAAAACATAATTATAAGGCTACTTAATTTTGCAACGTATAAAAACTATTTTCAACTTTTATATGAAGTAGCTTCTAAATAATAGAATTCATGGTACATGATTAATTATAGCAATCATCTATCTGTGGTAAAATATGGCAGTTTAATCTTTTAAATTGCATCAGGAATGAAACAATTCTGAATCCAAGATATCCCTTTATAGGTTTTAAGTACAGATCATAAATTACTGTGGCTTTTAAATCTCATCCATATTTCTGCAGCTGTCAGGCAAGACAATACTATGTTCAAGTCTGCAGTCTTCTTCAAGTAAAATTCTTGTTCATTAAAATATTTAAGAGGTGTTTTTATAAAAGCAGTGCCATATAGCTAACTTCCTCTGGAAGAACAACTTCAAATTCAGTGTTTGCTAGAGTAGGTAATCTTTACCTACTCCTACTAGGCGTTTACTTCCTTCCTTTTTTTAGTAGCATTGAAAGCTTATATAAGAATCACAAGTCTCTTGCCTCATAAATGGCCTGAACTGTGACTTTCTCTGTGGCTCACAGCTGCTTATGGCTGCCCTGATCCAAACTGGGGGAGTCCACACTATGACCGAGGTAGCTCTGCAGCTAAGTTCAGGAGCCCCCTGTCCCTGTGCACAGGACACTGTGTCAGAACGTGCTCTCGAAATCACCTGTGGGCCTCTTTGGCCTTCAGTGGGAATCAGAGAAACTTGCAGAGAAGACTATTGCCCAGTGAGCAAAAGACAATGAAAACAAGCATAGAAATTTGGTTACTTTCATTTGGAAAGAATAGTTAGCTCAAACCTACCCCACTACAATGTAGATTCTACATCTAGTTTTAACAAAATAGTGCAGAATAATGTCCAGATTAATTTGACCCAAAGGTACAAGGCAGAGCAGTATCATTATGTAGCTGAGATGCATAGAACCAGTGGTAATAGAGACCTGGGTTTCTCAGTAACTGATAGGCAAAAGCAGATGAGAAGAGACAAGAAGCTGTATCACTGTGTGTGCAGCTCTTGGGCTTTTCTGTTCTACAAGGCTGGTGGCAGGGGACCAAGTTCAGCAGAGGTGGTTTTCCTGGAGATTCCTGAAGATGCTGCCATCTTCATTCACAAACCTTTGCCAATGCTAACCGCTCCTGAGAAGACAACTGGTTTAAAGGCAAGGCTGGAAAAGGTCAAGCTATGGTAAATCTACTTTCCTTTTATTAACCTTTTCCTAGGATTGTCTTCAATAATCACCATTAGAGCTGCACTATTCCATGGTGGTGGGAGTAGGCAGGGGCAGAAGTCGCAGTAAAAAAGACAAGTGAACTTCCGAAACAAATAGCACAAAGAGTAAAAATTATAGACAAGTCCTAACAACATTTATAGAAGGTGTTTAACCAAGTGAGCCACTGTTTTTTTTTTTTCTCGACCCTTGCTATAAATATATAACATGAATGTGAAGAAAAAAAAAATCACTGCATGTGTATTTGGTTATATTGGGGGTTAGATTTGTTTTTTTTTTACTTACAAAACTTTTTCCCATAAATTTCTAGGAAACTAACTGCTAGGTACTTATTGGTACTTAAACAAAAAACAAAGGAAGTGGCCAGAGGAGAGGAGTGCACCACCTGGCTACACTTCTTTTGTCTCTGGGAGTTTCTCTCAGAAGGGAAAGGTACTGTGAGTTTTGGGGGCAGATAAAGGACAGGATTGCGTACAGCTGCGCTCTCTCGCTCTGGGCATCGGAAGGAGCGCGGTCAAGCTGTTGCTTACTGCGGGAGAATTCGCTATCATCACTGGAGCCCAGTCCTAGGGATCAGCCACTGCCTGCTCGTGTGTCCAGGAATTCTGAGCTCGCCTTGCTGGAGCTGGGCCACCACCGTCCCGCCCCCACCACTGCTCTGGGTCTTCCTACACGGTAGCCCCGCACCCCCCGCCCGCTGGGACATCCCGCAGTTCCAGCTACCACCGCGGAGCTTCTGGTACATCTCATCCACCAGCCCGGGATTTCTGCTCATTCCTGCCGTTCCAGCTTGGTGCTCCTCCCAGTCCTGCAGGGGCACCGGGATCAGACTGCCCCAGGGTTTTGTGAAGCAAAGCCTCTCCTCCATCTCTTCCCATCTCGGCTGAAAAGGCTGTCATGAGGTTTCTGGTTCTGTTTTGTTGTTAATGCTGTAGTTGTTGCTGTTTATTTGCCTTGTTATGCATAGGAAAGAACTGTTATTCCTATCCCCATACCTTTGCCCGAGAGCCCCTTAATTCCAAAATTATAATAATTTGGAGGGAGGGGGGTTGCATTCTTCATTATAAGGGAGATTTTTGCTTTCCCTGGCAGACACCTGTCTTTCAAACTAAGACAGGTTATAGAAGTGATCAAAAAATATGTTGTCGTGCCAGAATTTCTTATCAGGATGATGCAAAGGAAGTGCTCAGTAAAACCTTGTTTTATGGCTCCTGGAGCCCTAAGAGCACTACTGTGCCTCATGCAATGAAAAAAGGAATGACTCTGCAGCTGCCATTCAGAAGAACATCCTTCTACCATCCCATTGATCTTTTTCCAAAATATTTTAATGCACATGTCAGGCTCAGCAAGACATTTGGCTGAACGTTGTGATTGGATGTAAATTTTCACAATACAAATAAAATCAAGTTTCTGTTCAGCATTCTAAGCTGAAATGGTGCCTAGATGTCACACACGTATTTCCAGTTCTCTTCTCCAAGGTCAGAATTGATAGCTTAGTGGGTAAATTGGCCAACAGGCAAATCCTCTCCTGAGTTTTCAGTAAAATAATTCCTCTTCTGTTTACCAGACTGCCTGAAGGTAATTTGCCTAACACAAGAAAAAAAGGGGAATTTTGTTTTGTTCAAAAATGTATTTTAAAGAAATCTGATTTTGCTTCCTGAGAGGCTTTCAATGAGAATAACATATTCAAAAGCAACACTCACTCAGAGTTTTCATTTGGCTGTGTACTTTTACTTCTTTCAGCAATCTCCTCCAAGTTGTCCCTGATTTGAAAGCAAATGCAGAGGAAGAGGAGACTATAAAATGTGGGAGAGACAAAGTGAGGCCTTGAGATAAAAAATAGCTGCAAAAAGCTTTTATTTTTTTTAATGCAACTGCGTCTTTATTGCCTAAGAACTTCATGAGAAAATAGCATAGTTCAGTAGTGTAATACATTATAATGTTAGTTGCCCAAACACACAATCCCACATTGCTGCACATATGGATATCCTCCAAGAGGGTCTTTGCCATTATGCATTCCAAGTTACTTTTGACTTTTTTTCTCTGTACTTCTATACATCAGCTCTTCAATTAGTTTCACCTTTCATGTTGTTATCTCCTTCGACATAAATTCATGGCAATCCTTATTTATTCCTCATTTCAATGCTTTATATCCATTTGCCCCTGTTGAGGGCACCTTCATGAACTCTCAACAGCAGCAGGGGAAAAACAGCTAGTGAACCACAGGGAAACATCATCTAGGAGCAGGTCGTCCTCTGGACAACCTCTACTTCTCGCTCCCATGTTGGCAGCTCCCAGCATGTCCCCACAAGAAAGACCTTCTACTGAAACATTAAAAATTCCATTTTACCTCTTCACTCAGTTTTAGAAATAACCTTTCTCAAAACTACTAGGTTGGTTCAGGAATTCTAACTCTGTGAATTAATACCAATACATTTCTGCCATTTTTTTAGCAGCTCAAGCCAATGGATTTGGGAAATCCCTCCAGCAAGATCTGGAAACCTGTCACAACTTCCATCCCTTTGGATATTTTCTGATTTTTCATTGCTGTTCCCACCTGTCATCATTTTGAGAGATCAATATTATTCTGCACGTTATAATGGCTGAACATTTATGCATGGCTAGAGAGGCTCCCTTTATATATTGCCCTGAAGATAAAATATCAGCTCTCAGAGTTTTTCCTAGCTTAATCAGATATACATATCTTTAGTCTATTAGATACTATAACAGCATGATAAATATCCACAATTTATATGGGTATTTATATATAGATAAACCACATGACTGATTTAATCATTAATGAGCCATCACATAAAAACTTACTAAGGATTTTTAATAACATCAGTACATTCTCAGTTTAGCACATTCTGAATACCAATGAATGGTGATCTATATATTTAGTAAATAAATGACATACTCTATATTCCTCATGCTGCTACTTCATGGGACTTAATTTTTCTTGCTGCACTTTTCAAAGTATCTTCTAATGTCACTATTTCCTCTGCTATATCTGGAATCTCCTCATCTTTGCTACAGTATGGTAAATATTTCTCATAATTGTGTCAAAATTCACAATTAGATATTTTAGAAATTATACAATATACGTTGCTTTTAAGAACTGCGTATTTTTTTTATCCGGAGGATTTGGTATTTCCACCAAAGTGAAAATCTGGGACCAGACAATCCCATATTATGACCAGGGAAAAAGCATGTTCTCTCAAGTGGGTTGGATGCCTCTGGGCATTGATGTCTTTTGGATGCTAGGTCTAAACACAGTGAATGCAAAGAAAAATTTCTGTGTAATGGAAAGTAGACACCTCCTCAAATGCACCTATTATCCTACCAATTTTAAGGTCAGAGGAGATTTCAGAGTAAGCTAAACCATATAAACAATGAATTGTTACCTATAACTTGGTCTAAAAAGAGATCAATGGGATTTGCAGATATGACAGGACTGAGGTGGCAAACTCACCAGGAGGATTTCTGGTGTGCATGACTGCTGTTTCAGTATCTATTACTAATAAATCATTTAATTTTCCCTCCCTCTGCCTCCATTCAAACTTACACAGTTTAGATGTGTGGAATAGGACATGGCAGAACGTACTACTGTTGACAGACGACTCCCTAGGAGAATTGTCTGAAGCACAGGTTGCACAGATGATCCATAGCAACTGTCAGTGTTCTGGTGTTATTTAGCTTCCTATTTACATGGAGTAGAATCACAACTGAGAACCCTAATTTGCACATGCTCCAAGACTTATCCCTGCTCAGTAATAACTCACCTGGAAGCCCCCAGTGGTGTTTCTGTCACATCTGCAACAGCCAAGCCTGGGCAGGTCCCCTCCCAGCTGAATAGAAAAGATCTGGGAGTTCTGATATCCTGGAGTGACAAGGAGCTCCCAGCTGCCTGGCATGAAGCTGGTACTCAAACCACCACATCAAAACAAGGATCATAACAACTCCAGCACACCCAAACTGTCCAGAGATGACGAATCTTCTAACTGTGCCACCTCTTACCAGCCATTAGGAATGAGTCAGGTTTTCATGAAGTTCTGCCTTGCAGTAATCACAGATTATTTCAAGCCAAAACCAAAACAAACCCAAGAAAACAAAGAAACCATGAAAAACAAACAACCAAAACAAAACCCCAAAAGAAAACAAAAAGTGAAAAACATCAAAGCTCTTCATTTACAAAAATGGAGGTTTTTGTCAGACAGCAATAGTTCTAATGACACAGGGGTTGATGTTTCCACACCTGAGGATCAGATGCATGATATTACTCACAGAGAACGAGCCTTGCTTTGCAAGACTTTTGTGTTCTGCATTTGCAAAAGCTATCATTGAGGCATCAGTGGAAAAGATGTTATCACAGACTAAAGCAGAGGTGCATATTAGCATTATTGACTAACAACACTGAGTGATCTGTTTTCTTTAATACCCAATTTATCTCCCTGGTGTCTACAACCACAAGAACCTGAAGATTAGCAATTTACAGGAATTGTCACATGGAAAGACAGGATGAAATGTCCATATAATGTTTTTTAATCTTTAATTGCCAAAGTTGCATATTGGCTTGAGGTTTGAATCGTTCTGTAGGTGCTATTCCAAAAAAACAATGTCCCTGGAGAATTAATAGCATATGATCGCTAGAATAACTCTTCACAAGTCCCTTGAGTCTCTGTAATTAACATGCTAACTGCACTTAAAGAGAATAAAGTATCATTACACACAGAATAAATCATTTCAAATTACTGAATTATTTGTCTGTAGAATTACCCAGATAATTATCTAAACTTTATTAATAAAAGGTTTCATTAACTACCATCTACTCTTGATAGAACTAGCCCATAGAGCTTTTACTCTCAAATAAATGAACAATTCAAAATACAGCATAAATGTTATAGACATTTAAACCCAGAACTTAATTATATGCTGAGCTGAGCTCATTTTGAGATCATATTTTTTGTTACATAGGGTGCTTTCCTAAACTGAGTTGATTAGAGGCAGATACTCCAACATAAAGCATAAGGAAGGAACTGAATATTTACCAAAGCTAAGGTGAATCTTAGGTTTAAGATACTGTGTTGAAATTGAGGAAAATTGACCTGTGACACATTCAAGCAAAATTTCATGCACCAGATTGCCTATATTTAAAGGCAGAACTTCCTTCAGCAAATTTAGAGTTTAGCTAAGCTATTTGCATGGTGGTAGACCGTTTGAGTCTAATACAGGGGTAAGATAAAGTGAGAACTAAAATTGATGACAAGGTGGCATTTACTGCAAAGACTAAGACCAGTGCTTAAGCAAGGTCTTCCTAAGCACCATGGCTGATCACACATATGCCACTGCTCTGTGGGCAATGAAACCTGAAAGTCTTGCTCCTTCTAGAGCTGAGGCACACCAGATGCAGATATGTGACCCAAAGGGGATGACTTTATCCCTAGAGCCATGGCTTAAACAGTCCAACAGTAAATAAAACTGCCGTATGATCTCATTATCGGTAAGAGGTAAAACCTTTGGGAATTTTACTTTCTTTCATTTTAAATCAAGTCAGTAATGACTTTGTCACTGTTATAACCTGCTGCACATGGAGGATTCATGCATGCACTTGATATCCTGCTGTGGCCCCAGGTTCAGCTACATAATCCAGCCATCATACATCAGCTGAATTCCAGTAACTGCTGCCAGCCCTCAGCAAATGCAAATTGAAATGACTGAGGTACAAAGTCATATTTCCTTTAATTTGCAGCAGACTAAAAGCATGTACATGGACAGCTATAATGCTATAAACACCCATTCTGCAGCTACCTCGGCCATAACTCAACCACGTGTCTAAAACCTTAACCATTATGGTACGTGAAGAGACATGTAATGTTTTATACCAGACTCCCTTGCCATTTATAAGTTGCACAATCACATTTTTCCTCCCACAAATCTCAGTTTTGATCTCACGATTTTCCAGGAATTCAGCACAGAAATACCTTTGTTTTCTGGCCCTGGGGACTTACCAATTCCCAAACTTCACATATTAACCGTTTCTTTCTGATACATCCCAACCCCTGCTGCACAAGTTGTAAATGTACTCTAGGGCTGTATTGTAAACCCTTCGACTTCCAAAAACACCCCATTCCAGAAGTGATACTGGTGGTGTTCATACTTGGCCAGCTGATGAGTTATTGGGATGCTTAAGGCTTTACCTGAAATTTCTTGAAGTTGTATTGGATATCTGAGTTAGGATATCTGGAGTGGAAATTCCTCACTCTTTCCAACTAAACACAACAACTAAAGTTGTTCTACTTCAGGTGAAACCCTACCTGTCTTTGTAGCCATGAAGAAGGTTAGGTCCCAAGTGCCCTTTCCACTGGGTTTGCTATGCAGTGTGGCACTTACTCTTAAAATATAACTGAAGACTTTGTCAAAATGTATGTAAAAGATTGCTTTTCCCTTATTTTGAGATCTGTATGTGCATACACTTTTAAACAGAGAACTAGGCATCATGTTGCTCTTTGATTTTGTGTATGTTGTTTCATAAGTTTTTATGTTATTTGATAATTCTATCATATGAACATAGATACTATTGAGGAACTAATGCAGTAACATAGTTCAGTAAAAGCATTGGAAAGGCTACGTTCAGCAGATAGACCCTCACCTCAAACTATTACAGCAATATTGATACATTTTTCCCTAAATCGCTTGTGCTTCCAGGGTTTTGGGTTGAATATTTTTGGTAATCTGCTGAATAAAACCAGACGCACAGAAAATTTCAGCCTGATTAAGATATTGACAATTGAAAGCAACATATTATAACAAAGCACTGCAGAGCTTTGACTTCAAGAATCACTACTTCAGGTGAATAAAGTTATATATAGACTTACACAGTGTCTTCCAACCTTAGATTTGAAAGTGCCTTATAGCAGAGAAATATCAGAAACACTAGTTTTCCCTCAGCTAGAAAAATTGTCAGTCAGGACAGACTTGGCTACCATACAAATTCCATTTCAAGACATAACCTCTGAAAAAGATTGCCAATTATTGGGGTCTTGCACCCACTCTCTGGAAGGGAAGCATGGCAGGTACGAGCATACCCTCTGAACCAGTTGTAATGACTGAAAACAAATGTGGATTCTTAGACACACAAGTAGAACTTCATATCTTGCAGCCACACCTGTAAGTGCTTGGTGACTGAACAGAAGACTAGCATTTCCTCTTCCCATGATATGCGGAAAAGAAAGAATCACACCTTTACTTTTTTGTCAGTTTTTCATATTCAAAGGTACTTCCTCTCTTGAAAAGCACAAGAGATGGAGATGGGTTATTGAAAGTTGTGCTTAGCAAGAGTTATGTGAATCACAAGCAGTGTGTACAATTCTAACTGTCCATGAACCCATCAGAGCTCAGAAAGCATGTCTGGAGCTCACAGAAGACCATGTAAATATTTTGCTGTATGTTAGAAACTCCATGCAGGTTCATGGAAGGAATTTTTTGGAACAGAAATTTTACCAGGGCGGTGGAATTCTTACAACTATGTCCTCAGGATTGTGCAGCACAAGGCTGCTGTCCACAGTTGTGAGGGAGGACACACAGACCCCTCTGAGGGCAACTATCAAAGAAATTTGACTCAACTGAATCCACAGTATTAGAAAAGACACAGGATTAAAACCAGGAGTCCCTCACTCAGCATGCCCATGGATTTCTGCCATTAAAATGCATGAGTACAAGACACTGAAGGTCTCACTTCACCTATGTGCTTGATATCCAGCTCCACCAAACTTGTGGTTGAGAAGTGGGGCACAGAACAGCCTATAAGCCTGTAGGTACCTTCATGAGCTGCTTTTCAGAGAGAACGGTGCAGTTATGTTGAAAGTAAGATTTTTTTTTTTTGTCTGATTCTTGCTCATTAATGACATGAAGTGCAATTAGGTGGTGCATTTGCTCATTGGCATCAAGGTGACGATGGCAACTGGCCTCCAACCTACCTGGTTGTCTCTGAACTGTACCCCAAATGCTGCATGACGTTGTCTTCTTGCCCCTAGGTCAGCAGAAAGCCGAACATTGTCCCAATCTGAACAAAAACACCCACCACTTTGCCCAGCTTCCTGCACTCCAGAAAACGTTAGTGTTGGAAGGGTTAAGAGCATCTCTGATAGCAGACTGGTCGTGTTGAATTCTTCAGTGCCACTGTTGTGAGGTATATAAAAGTGTTTTTCAATATTATACATCTCCATAGGTTATACTGTCATTATAAGGAACTGCATTTACACAGCAGGGAATTTAAGTTGGAAATGCGACACTCCTAGCAAAAATGCAAACTGGAAAAAAAATTACCCAGGGAAGAAGCATCTTAAACCTTTCATTTCAAAGAATCCGTGCTAAGCCTGAAGAGAGCAAATAATAAGCAATGAAAGGAGTCTTTGTTTTGCCGTGATTTCAAAGCTCTGCCAAAATGTCAAATAATCCATTTAATCAATCAGAAAATTAAAGAATGTGGTAGATTCCCAAGGTAGCTTGATGTTTTAGGTCTGCCAAGTAATTCAGCTACTGCATAAAGCTTATGTCACAATAGCAATTACTTAATAAGGCATTTTTGTCTCACCATGTTGATGTAAAAATACAGTTTAGTTTTCAAATTATTTGCAGCTGTGTTCCTACTTGGATCAAGCATGCAAAGATGCTTACATTTGTTGCTTCAAGCACTGATTTAATTCAATTTTTATCACAATATATCCTTCAAATGTTTGCTATTATACCGACACAAAAAGAAATTGATTTCTTAAAATAGGAGTTCATGAGGTCACGCAAGAAAAAGGAGACACTATCTGTTGTTTCACATGCAAGGCTCATTACACACTTCAGACACACCTGGCAGAACTCCCATGATTTCAAATATAGATTCTTTATGATGTTTACATTTCAAATTTTGTTATTTATTTCAGAACAAAGTTAACAATCTAGGAATCCTGGATCACCATCAATAAAATTCTGGGAATGTGAAGCAGTTTACACCTAACATTTTTTATATTATAAGTTCCTTTACTTTCTATTTCTCTCAAAGGAAAAAATTTATAGACTTGTTAAAAACGTAGATTTTTTTTCTTCTAACAAGCCAAATAAAATTAAAGATCCATTTTCTTAATGTGAAATTAGATACAAAAGTTTTATTAAGGTAAAAAGTTCAATGACCACTTAAATGTATTGTTACTTTAGAGAACTTGAGTATACTCGTATTGTTTGCAAAAATAATAGTCCTCAATAAAAATGAAGTTCAGCTTAAATCTAATGTCTTAATTTTAAATAAAATTATTTGAGATATTATTTTTATTATCTACACTTGTGCATATTCCAGAAATTTCTTATGAGCTCTACCTTGTGTCAGTGGCAAGAAATACATCCTATGTCTACCTGTAACTACATGGACAATGTCTGGTTTTCCTTTTTAACATTTATAATTTGAAATTCTGACACGGAAGAATCATAAACTCTGCCAAATATATACCTACACTTCAGTTTTTAAAGAGAAAAAGCATTCAGCACAGCAAACAAAGCCTGACCTGTGGTCATGACAGCAGGTGGTGAGTGTCTTTGTGATCCTGGAGCCTATTAGTATGATCTCCTTCAGTGGCCGGATGAATAGGGACCTTCCTTTCAGAAGCCACAGCGAGTTTCACAAAAGCTTCTCTGCAGAGGAGGGCTGGAATGAATCCAGTCATGGATTCATTTCACTAACCCCCTGATCCTTTCTTTGGCTCCCCATCTCCACTGCCTCCCTACCTCTCCCTGTTCCCCTACATTTTGTTTCCTGGTCTGGTCTTATTGTCAGTGGAAAAAGACTACAATGAAGGCAGCAAAAATATCCCACAGAAATGTATTGAAATGGACCATAAGTGGGGGAGCTCCTCAGCATGACCAGACCTGCACTCACAGAAAATTCTGCAGAAAGTGCAAGAACTTTGGCCAGAGATTAAGCACCAAATTTGTATCACCTCTGAGTATTGTTAGCCTCCAGATTTTATCAGATCAGAGCATCTCTGCACACTTATTCTTACAATTTTCAGATGCACAAGTGTTTCCAGGGCTGAAGTACCAAGGAGACACCCTCCCCATTGCATTTTCTTGTGGAGGTAGGGAAAATGACCATGAACACTAGGAAGTGTAAGTGAAATAACAATAAAAAATTATTTGTCCCAAACAGGAGTTAAACTTTTTTTCTGTAATGATTCTTGGAATTTCCCTACTTGCTGATTTTCTAAAATTGACCAAGTTAACTCATTCAAAACAACAGATAGGATTGGCCAAATCTATAGAAAACTTAGGTTGAGCCAAAGTGTTTAATTTCAAAGCTGAAAAAAAAAAATCCTCTCAAAAAACTTAGTCGCTCAAGTAGATAATTAGGAACAAGGACTCTGAGTTCTACCCAGAAGTATGGGTAATAAAATAAAGAGAGGAAAATTTGTAAGGATGCATAATATCTTTGAATAAATCATATTGAGCTGGAAAAATATGGACACGATTGTGGTCACAGGTGTCTTTTTTCCCTGGAAAGAAAGTGCTAATTTTATTTTAGCAATAACTGCCACAGATTGGAAAACCAGAAACCAACTCATCTCATGTGTGCCAGAAGTTCTGGGTGATAGCTTGTAATTAACAAGCACGCATGGGAGAGCAATGAAAAAGAATAAATTGTGTATAATATTTTTTTAAGAAATCAAGAAATACTAAGAAAATTAGAAAAGACAATAATTTAAACGTAAGAAAGTAGCAGGTTGACATGGACCCTTTTAAACTAACTCTAGAAATTCAAATAACACAGAAAAATTTGATCAGAAAACCCTTTTTTTAATCCCTCTCTCTCTGTATATATCTTTGCACCCCCTAACTCCACAAAATGACATAGCTCTTCCAATTTTTGTCTCATAATGCCATACCTGATTTTTTCAACACCCACCATGGGGTTGTGGATGAACAGTGAACTGATGCTGACATCAGCATGGCAATGATAGTGCTGGGAGGAGAGGTAAGTGCCAGCCTCCAGAAATAGCCTTTCCAATTTTATATTTATAGAGAAATTGCAAACCTTTCTTCTCCCTTCAGTGACACAGCCTTCCCAACAATTAAGCAAGACTTTCTTACATCCTGATGAAATTTCTGTAATTTATTCGCCATGATGCTGCCCTTGAAGACTGCTTTAAAGCACTTCCTCCAGCAGAAAACCATGCCTCTTGATTTTATAATCCAGGCCATGGAAAACACATTACACTTGCTTTCAGAGACTTTCCCCTTTTACAGGCGACCCTCAAACTGTTTGCTTTATCCAGGAAAGACTTAGGAAATCCTACTTGGGTCTGAGATTACCAAGATGCTGCTTCTCCTGAGAGCTGATATGTCCACTACCTCCAGACAGTATTTTGAATGTATAAGTAGAACATTGTCTTGCTCTTGACTAAGGCTGTTAATTTATTAAGAACACATGTAATATGGACATTTATAATATATTTAACAAAGAGGTAACTTTAATATTTCATCGTTGTGACAAGACCTTGCTTTTTTCTGACAAATAACTACATTTTAAACATACACACTTTTTACTCAATTTGACACTGACAAGAAAAATACTCTCCTTGCCATCATGGCAAGCTGTCACTTAAAACCTGATTGTCAAGGTCTTACAATGCATAATTCAAAGAAGTATATATGAAGTCATATTTCAGGATTTATAAGAAAGCATATTTCTTGCTCAGAAAAAAAAAATGGATCAGCTCCACCCTGGAGGCAGAGGGAAGGGAAAATAATTAGGATATAAATAGTAATTTTTTTTTTCAGAAAAGAACAGAATAAATGTTATCTGTAACATCTACAGACAAGCTACTACTAGAAAGAAAATATAATCCCAAAGTAATACTCTCTCCTCCACTAACACCTTAAGGTGTGACCACTCCAGGACAGGTCATTGCTCATTAACTCCAGGGTTGAACACTCATGGGCACTTGGAGTTGCTTCTGAAGTAGTCAACAGAGTTAGATCTGCAAACATGCCATGAAGAGAGTTATTGAAGCACATTTAGGTCATTCTAGTGTCTAGTTGCCAGGGATGAACCCACCTCTGGTGTTATTTCAGAGTACTGTAACTTTTGACTCTTGAAATATTTGGAAACAAAATACAGTGCTGAAAATATACTCCACAGGTGGGATTGTCGACTATTTTTCAAAGTATAGTTTGCAGAAAAGATGAATAGGGTTAATAGTTTAATTGCAGTTCATCATTAAACTGCTAGAAATGGAGAAAAAGAGCATAGGAACCCATAACGGACTTCATCTCAGGTCTCTGAAAAGTTACCACCAAAGTAGGTATTTAAAAAATGAAAACAATTTTTATCTTAGCCAAATATGAAGTTGAAAAAAACCCACAGTTTATTCTCTTATACTATCCGGGATACTATAGGAAAAATTTTTGTTAATACATAAGGAGGAAAATAGTTTTTCTTTTAAAAGGAATCTGAAGATAATGTGTTTTATAGTGGTTTTTATACTTTTCTTTCACATGGCACCATTGGCACCATTGAAGCAGACCTGTGTCTTTTTAAACCCAAGTAAGACCGAAATAATTGCCACAGAATGTCTGGGAATTTAATCATGGTTAATTTCTCCATGTGCTGTTTGATTTGAAGAAGAAATTAAAATTTATAATAAAATGGGATATATACATCTTGCCTAATTATTGCTGGAGTTTTTTACCCGAAGATGACCTTAGTTACAATAAAATCAGTATTTTTAGCAGAGAGAAAAAAATCACATCTAAGAGAAATAATAAAGGAGTCAAAGTACTAAAAAATCAACAATGCTTTATTAACATATGCTTCAGAGAAATGTTAAAACAGAAAAATTGGAAATAGTTGCATCAGAATAAATAACGTTCCCCAAAATATTCCCAAAGGAAATTCGTACACAAAAGCGAAGGAGACGGAGCAGTAAGGCAATATGTGGAATAGCAGCACTGTAAGGAATTTGTCAGAAATTGTTTTCTGAGCCCAACACTGTCAGCCTTCATCACAGTTCCAGAGTGGAAAAGAACAAGCACTTTCAGAAAGGCATGCAAGAGAGAAAAGAATTATTTTTAAATCCCTGGATTACCTCTCAGATTTGCTCTTAAACATAGAAATAAAGAATCTGGACCAGTTGCTAACAGGGTAGGCCTTGCTTTGTTTCCTTCTTTATATCCAAGCATTTAGAAATTCACTGGCATTTCTTTATATTCATTTTGGCATGTGTTTATTAAATATTATTTAAATTTTATATTATATTCTATATTAAATTCTTAGCTAAGGGTTTCATATACAGTGTTATCTTTGGCAGAAAATGAAAGATGTATGAACAATTTAAATACTGAACGCTGATGTAAAGATGGATCGTCTCATTACAAACTGATTTCCTCTCATCAAACTATGTGGGTGAAGGATGAAGAAACAAAATGCAAAAATGTGGTAGTCAAAGTGATGACACACTAAACCATCTTCCAATCACTCTCAGTAACTCTACAACTACAGCATGCTATCCTGATGGCCCCATCTGAGTTGATGATTTTTCACAATGCATTTCATGGCTTCCATCCCTACATGAGACTTTATTACTATCACATAGGAATAAAAAGCCATAAAACACTAGAGTGAATTTATCTTGATCAGATGCAATACTTATTTTCTTCACATGATTTCACCACCATTCCAAAACTAACCAATGATTTCATGCTACATTACTAAACATTTTGAACTACATTTCAATGACAAGAAAGACACTGAAATGGTTACATCACAAATCAGCAGAGCTTTAGCCTTTAAACATGTTCCTACCTATGAGAATCAAGAAACAATCACAAGACACAACCATTTAGTTCACTGATAAAAGACAGGACACCACAGAAAAATATCACTTCCACATATAGCTTTCAAGACATAAGGAAAGACAAGAGACACAAAGAAACTGGTATAGATAAACGCTATGAAAGCACCACTACCAGCATCTTTTTCCTAATTTTCCTTAGTAACTTCCTGGCATGCATTATAAAAAATCAGACTCCAGCACTAGGACATCTTTAAGATGTCTGCACTTAACTGCAGAAACAGAACAAGATTCCCTACCTATGACACTGAAACAGCTACTGTCACAGAGCACCTGTCAAATATGACCCTCTCGTCCCTAGGACTTTTACCTTATTGGCTATGACAAATTTACTATAGCTCCAAAGTCCATATTTCTCCTGATGAAAGACCACATGAGACAAATTATAAAATATCCTTATTTTCTAACCCAGGCTATAATACTGAGGTCCTCATCTGAACACAGTTATTTATTAGTGTAATTACTATTCATCTTCTTATTAATACTAATTGGCCAAGTAGAAACACAAGTCTCTAGGGTCATTGAAAAGTCAATACAATAATTTAACTGCCATTTGAAAATAATTTTGCTTGTGCACTTGCAAGCAAATTAGGCTGCATCAGAAATGTCTCAAGCTAAAACTCTATGCTTTACCAAAAATATTTTACGTCTTCCCAGCCATGTAAACGCACTGGCACGGGACCAATATTAATTCTGATCTAGTGTTGACACTAGAACTCAAAATTAACTTGGGTTTGATCTATATACTGCTATCCTTTCTCACCTACCAAACCCTACATCTTGCATAATATAATGTTGATAGCATTGAAAAGAGCGAGAAATCATTAAATGAAAGGAAGGGCATAAATAAATTCAATTATCATGCATAAAACATGCAAATGACTTAAAGACTGCATATGAAACTCTAGTTTATATTCATTAATCTCAGGTTGCACTTTTGAGGGAGAAAGAGACACTAATCGGATCCAGATTAATGCACTCCCAAACCTTCCCATTTGTTTTTAGGTGAGGGTTAAAATAAATGTCTTAAAATAAACACCGCTCCGCACCTCCCTCAACTCTGTCTCATCTGTGGAAGAAATTGAAAACTAAAAATTATATCACAGGCTTGAGAATCTGGGTTTTCCCTAAACCCCTCAGGACTGCCACTCACCCACTGTCACTGCTTGGTTTTTTTTTAATGGAAGACAACTTTGTCTGTAAACTAGTTCAAACCAAGCTAGTGGCTTGACAGAGACAGAAGGGTGGGAAGTGTTTGGGCTTGCCTAAATCATCCCCTCTTCCCTATCCTGAATAATGATGCAGCTGGATCATTTTAAACTGTGTGCAGTCATTCCCTGAAGGGGCTCCATCCAAAGCTGGCACATTGCTGCTTCATTTTGTGCGAAAAGGGGGTTCACAAGTGGGCTTATGCAGTCCAGCTTTGCTCATCCAGCCCGTTAGAAACACAATACAGAACAGGGCCAAACACTTTTAACCTGCCACCTGCTCCAGGTTTCACTGCCCAGGGATTCCCCTCCAGCCTCTGCCCAATCATCTGGCTATGAAAATAGCAACACCCCAGCCTGCCCTCCCTTCTCCTGCTGGAGCTGGGTGCTGGTCCCTGCCACTTAACCTTGCCTAGGGAGCACCCAGGGACAAGCCACTGAGGATGAGTATCCGCAACAGTGAACAAAGGGGAAGTGCACTTCCTGGGGCTCATCCTGCCCCAGGAGAAAGGTAAGCACATGGAAGAAAAATGCCCAGAAAGAAAAAAAGAATGGAAGGTCCCATTCCCATCCACTGGGAGAGGAAGGTTAAATAAAGCAAACAAAAAAGGTCACCAAACTAATTTCATACTGAAACCCATGAATTTAGATTAGAGGCCCAAAGGGGAAAGGTTAGGATGTTATCAGTGACATAATTTCTCTTCTCTCTTGTTAAAATGATTGGATATTAAACCCCTCCAACACAATGGGACACATTTTCTGCAGGGTGGAGGGAAGCCTTCAAAATCTCACATTTCTTTGATTATTTTTTACATATTATCCTTCTGAACTACAGACATTACACCATGAAAGCACAAAAACATACATGTAGACTCAAACATATATTCACACATATGGCTTCAGACACAGACCAACTTCTGCTGACAGCCTGATTCAAGAGAGCTTTTTATTAGAATTAATTTCTGCGTGCTTGCAGATGTTAAATTAGTTGCAATAAGTAACAACAATAAGGCTAAAATCTATCAACATCTTGACAAATATTCAGAGAGCTATTTAGTATACGCTTATAATATTCATTTCTCCTAAAAGAAAAAGTGGTCCTACAGTAACCAAACCCTAAATAAGAACTAAAGATATTCACCTCATGAAGCCATTTCTCAACTAGCCCCTTGGCACTTGCTGGAATTATTCGCAGCACGAGCTCTACTTTTTCATTTTCTGCTGAATCCATGTGGGTAATTTCTCTCTTGTGATTAAAAGTGAGCTTGTCAATTCCTTCAAAGCATTTCCTTAGGTGTGGTTGGAGGTAGAGTGGACCCTTTGTCTCAAAAAGGATTCCTAAGAGATCATTGCTGCATCTAGGGAAAAAACCCTGAAAAATGATAAAAAAATGAACTTTAGAGGTATTTATATAAACATATTTTACACCAACACCAACAGCAGGCAGATGAAATGGACTGTTTACCTTGGAAAGAATAGTCTTTTCTTCGCCAGATAATCATTCAAGGCCTTCCTGAATGTCATCCAAAAGCGATTCTGCCTCCTTCAACTTATCCAGCATCTGGGGCTGCGAGATAACCCTCATGGCATTGGTCTCCTTCACTGACTCCTCCGTTATTAGCCTCCTGGTGGGTGAGATAGAATACAGTGAATGTAATAACCATACTTCACACAACAGGCTCTCTCTCTCTTTTAAATTGAAAATCCCCTTATTACAAAACAAGGGGTGTTCTTTTTCTTCTACCTTTAAGTAGGACTGCCACATTCATTGCTTTTTACAAAAACGCAGCTGCTTTTTAAGCTACAGATAAATAGAATCTGCTAGGCAGTAATTCTGCTCAGTCTGAATGTATTATTTTCTAAGTCACTTTGGTGAGGTGCTTTTTATTATGAACTGGAATGAACAGGGAAAGTCCTTTTCTCAACTAATTATGACTATGCTTTGTTCTATACTATTAACTTACAATGCCAGATTGGACAGCTTTTTTTTTTTCTTCCTTCAACCAGTTCAACAAATTATCATGCTTTTTCTGGGAAATTAGAGAGCTAATTATTAAGACTTGATAGACAAATGATGAAAATATAAATAACACTGAACAACAATGTATCAATAACATTCACACAATCCCTTTGATATGCACAATGCAATCCCCTATTTTAACACCACTGATGCATGGACAGGAGTTACTTTGACTCAATCTACAGTATTTTCTTCTCAAAAAGATTTATTAAACTACATATTTTCTAACTGAGGAAAAAGCAAAGCTGAGACACCATTTTTCATATACCTATGCCTGGCATGCTATTATTTTACTCCCTATTTATGGAAATCAGGAAAAACAAAATAGAAAGAAAAGCTATAAAGACATTAAACCAGGAAAACATCAGGACATCTGTTGTTTCCCACTATAAGACATAATGTAGTATGTTTGATTTGAAAGACACTTGTGGTCTGTTTTTTTAATATTAATTAGCTACTTTAAGGAACAGATTAGTTTGCAGAGAAGATTTCTATATTCCTCACTAATGACAAAAACTGGAAAATTGTTCTGAGGGGTCATCCTTGTTCTACCTTCAGTCATCCATAATGCCTGGCTTGCACAAAGTAAAACATAGCTACCTTCCAAGCGGAAAACAGCACCTTTAGCTTAATGGTTGTCCACACAGACACTCCAAGAAATGAAGTGTAAGCATTTAGATATCACAACATAGATCCTTTTATGTAACATATACTGTACTGAATGGAATTCAAATAAATAATTAAATAAATAAAAATACTTTCTCCCTAAAATTAATTTTCAATACTTTTGAGCTGAAAACCATCAGTATGGTAGGAAAAAACCTGTCAGCTGAACTGCTGCTGCCCAGCATTCAGGTTTGCAAATTAGAAAGAATTCTGAAAATAAGCACTTGTTCAGTGAAAGAAAACTCACATCACCACCATCTCAATATCCCACTTGCATTCAAAGTTATCCCATTCCTATTAATTTCTGCCTGAAATATTATGGGGGATATGGGGGATATAAGCACCTAGTGTGAAAATACATACATATATATAGCCAACAACAGTGACATTGCTTTGAGAAGCTAAAGCTTGCTACTTCCATGAGGTATTTCTCAGACCTCTGACACTTGGTAAACTATGGACCCTTTCGGGTTGCTTGTCTCCATTTCTAAAGACTAACTTGAATGCTGCAGTATCAGGAGAAACTTAATTCATGTAGACTGAAAAACAGTTGGTTCTACTAAAAAATAACTCTACATGTACCAGTGGAGCTTCCAAGATGTGAAAGTAAATGAACACCTCCACAGAAACATTTAATTAATTTTATTTTAATAGCAAGCTGGGTTTTCATGTACACTCTAATATGTCCCTCCATATTATCTCTGAAACAAGGACATGATCTAGCATATTGCATATTTAAGTATGTTATCTTTTGAGCTAAACTAATAAAATAATTTTGAAATTCTTACTCCTGCTTGATAAAAAATATAACTGGATCTGTCAATTTAGCAACACTTCTTTTCCGGAAGTGACAGTAAGGACACTAAAAAAAACCCCAAACCCGTGAATGTGAGAAGCCTTACCAATGTGGGGTACTGTTTTTCCTAAACTAATTTCAGAATTAAAATCTCAGCAATTTTGTTGAGAATGTCATGACAGATTACTGATTATCTGACTTTCAACATGGCTAGTATCAATGGAGAAATATATTTTGATTAAAAATGAACCTATTTCATTTTAGCCAAATCAATTAAACACAGTGAAATAGTCAGATTCCACCCTGTGCTCATCCTCTGCTGAGCACTCCCTGAGAGCTTTTCACAATAGCCAGGGTTATGGTACAGTGATTGAGTGACCTGACAAACATTATAGCCCTAGTAGAAGCCCATTTACATACAGGGGTAAGAGCTATAAACTCCCATTTTTGCAATTTACCCACCTGACCATGTTTCCCTTCAGTTCAGAAGAAAGAATCAAAATGAAAAAAAATTCAAAAAAAAAAAAAAAGAAGAAAGAAACCCAAACCTCCTGTCTCTACCAAACCATTTTGTAGCTACTCCATTCCCTTGTACCTGTATTAAGATAGCTACGGATGTCTTCTGATGTGTTACTGACATGATTGAAAACAAGTGTTTTACAGGTGGTTTTAGATATGCATGCATTTTGAATATTCTGCAGGTCATTCATTAGTAGATCAGAAGTATATCTAAACACAGGCTTGGTATTTCAGGGAAGAGACAGCAGTAAAGCCCAGTTCCTACAAATCTAAAAATAATTTAAGAAATATTTTGCTAAAAATGTTCTTTACCTGTTTCCAATTTTACTTCATGGAGTACAATGAAAAACAAGACATGCAGAAGTGGTTGTCTTTGTCACTTGAATCCTAACTTACTGGGAGGCTGTTTCTCTATTGTTTCTGACCTCGTATCATAAAAAATAAATAAAAATCAATTTAGGACAATGAGTTTTGAACTTTAGTTTCCCCTCAGTATTCTAAAGTGGCACAGCTAAGTTGGAAAAGTTTTAAATAATGGAAGTCAGTGAAGCCTAAATCACACACAATGGTGAAAGCTGAGATGCAAGATGGAGATGAAATCTAAAAGCTAATTAAATTCAACAAGAGCCTCTCAAAGGCAACATACCAGCTTAGCCTCCCATGCTAACATTTCGTTTTGAAGGGTGCAGTAAATGGAGGGCCTTTCATGGCTGCAGATTTCACAATATGATCCACCAACTAAACCTGAGGGGGGAGAGAAAAAAAGATTAGATGCATGGATTACTGTACTGAATAGATGCCAAGGCCAAGATAAAAAGAATAGATAAGTTAGGGCTTCTGAGGAGCTAAATTTGAAGCCAACCAGCAAAACAGATTGAACTTTATTACCTCTAGTCACTGAGGAAATTCCCTAGAGAGTAGGATGTAATTTGAAAAGGTCAGAAAAAAAATTTCCTTCACAGTATTATTGCCCCATGCTTTAAAGGTGTACAATTGTGATATGCCAGCTCTGATCATTTTTATTGACTTGCTCTAGAGAGACAGACAGATGCCCAGGGAGTCACGACAGACAGATAAGACATATCCTACCTTTGTTTCCAGTTTCAAAACATATCACACATTATTAGGTATGTTTTGATGTTAATAATTTCAATTTATCCTTTGCCATATCTGAGAAGAATTTCCTTGTTTCTCTAAGACAGCACAGAAGGGGGGAGGGAGGGAAATCCTCTGCATAACATGGGAAATTTGCTACAATTTTTCATATTTGATCTGAGCACTCATTGAATTCTATGTGGATCTGAAATACATAACTGAAATTCACGAAGTGTAATAGGATTTTCTAGATGTTTTTAGGTACGCTCGGTTGATTTTTTTCACCTAAAGTGCAGCAGATCTTACTGAATAGATTATAGGAATGATCTTCAGCATACTGACAGTACAAGCTTTATTACCAGTGTGGCTGTCTTGGGGGAAAAAATACAATATACAAAAAAAACTCATGAAGAAACAGAAAACAAACCTACCCCAATTAAAGTAATTCAATTCTTTGACTTAGCATTCACAGATGTTTGTAATCAAATACAAACATTTGCTAACATCACACTTACAGTCAATTTTTTGTCATGCAATTAAAATCAAAAGAGATTAAAGAACACAAAAGAAGAATTATCCAACCCAACCCCTGGAAAATTTTAATTAACATTAGATTTTCTTTTGCTCAAAAGATATTTTTCCTTCCATTCATAATACAAGCATATGTACTCCATGTATCCTGACCCTGAATGCACAGCAGAGGCAATTAATGGCCATTAAAGTACAGCTCTGTGAGTTCCTCTACTGTATCATGTTTATGGACCCCTCCTGCAAGCTGACTAAACCCATTTCCACTTGGATAAGAAAGTCATTTCCCTATGGTTATATTCCCTCCTTCCAAGCCCTGTACATCAGAGGGCCACATGAAATATCAGCAGAAGATTTGCATGTGTACATATATATATATATATTATTTTTTTTTCACTCCTCCAGGACTATGCCTCTGAAACGAGGTCAGAAACAAACTGCTTGGCTATAGCAAAGAAAAAAAATCATCAGGAATTGTTCCGCTAATGGCAGCAGATACTTTCAATTGAAATGGACTTTCCAACAGAAAAGATGCACAGATGACTTAAATGCAACACTTTCTCCTACAATTTAGGAAGCTCTTGAAAGCAGACAAGAGCATCTGTACACATGAAAAAGGGGCTGAGGAGAAGTAACTCCTTACTAGATTTACAACACTTGATTTAGGCTCTACTATTATTTTATTTTTTTAATCCGACTTCCACTGTCAGCGTCAGGATGATGCTGAAACTGAAGTAGGAATTTAGTTTTCTAAGATCACAGGTGTGTAGCTACAGAGGAACCCTCAAGTTTCTGTGGAAACATGACAACATTGTGATTTTTATCCCTGTTTTCTTCCCAACAGAAGGAGTGACAGAGAAATTAAGTTCTGTTGTCCTCCTGACTTATGCTCAAAGACAAAATCATGCACCCTATCAATCTTTTCGCCAAAAAAAGCCCTTACTCATCATGAAAAAAAAATTGTTCAAGGCACAAATATATAATGTCAGAACTCAATTTTCAACAAGTATTTCCCACCAACATAATTTGATGCCATTTGCAATGCAATAATGTGATGCCACGTCATTCCATGCTTACAAGACTCTCACTACCCTTGCTGCTATTCCTTTTTTTCCCCTGTCTCCTCAAGGGCAGCACATGTTAACAGACAAGTAACTTAAATTCTAATTCATTCTACCACACATGGAAAGGGTAGTTCCCTAAAATTTTCCATGTGACATCCTTCTCACTCTGAGACAAAAAAAACTTGTGGAAAGCTGATCCTATTTAATCCTCAGATACAGGCAACCACACTCTCCACCTTTTTGCAATAATTTTTATGATACTGTTTGCCTCCCATATGATTATTAGCCATGCTGATGGTAAAATTGCACAAAATTCAAAATAATGCTAACTTACACAGTAACAATAGGTTTAGTTTACCACCAAAACAGCTTGCTCAGAAAGGTGAAACATTTTCAGTTACTTCTAACTGGGATTTCATTTTAAACAATATTCTCACAGTTTAATGACAAGTTTTTTGGTTAGGTGTAGGAATCACACTTCTTTCCTTTCCAGCCTTCAAGTCTAAGGTGTTGTGATCCAAGTGGAACACCAGTTGGTGTAACAGGATCCCACCAGTAGGATGTCTTACTTTCTGCTTTTCTGTGTGTGACCAGGAGACTGTGACATTTATATATATTCAATTTGAAAAGGAAGACCTTGCAATTCTGCATCCTAACAAAGAAAGGAATTGTAGGTGCCTTTGTCTTGTGAACACTAGATTACTGAAACCCATCCAGCATGCGATTTTAGCCAATTGAAAAAACATGAATCCACACAATATTTTTTTTCTGTTGTAAACACATAACCATGAGAGCTACAAGACAGGTATTCCCTATACAGTCTTTCACTAGAATGAATTCTGCCCTTCATTTCAGATGCAAAGCCCCTCCTCCCCAAACAGCTGGTAACAAAGGAAAATGCCATTTGTCCGTCCTGACCAACAGCCGGAGTCCTCACAGCACTTGAGGGAGGGCTGCATTCTCATATTTGTGCTACCAAAATTAGTTGTCACTCATGTATTCTTCAGTTTTGTTCTGACCAGCTGACATGCCTAAGCTGTATCCCTCTTCTTAAGAGGAAAAAATTCAAACAAACAAAAAAAGCCACAAAAACTAAAACAACAAAAGCTGGGTCCAGAGCATGCTCCAGACACAATCCTAGTTTTAGATGAGCTCCAGCATCACTTCAGCCTGCAGCAGGCCATGTTGCTCACATGCATAGCTCTCGCAAAAGAATTAGGTAACTATTTTACAGATGAGGAAGAAATATTTGAGAGGTGGATATAATTACTAAGATTAACTCCATCAAGCAGTCTTACGTGGTGGCTACCAGTTTTACTATTTCCAAGTGCTCCAAAAGGTCTTCTTTCTGAATGGACTAGCTACTGGAAAAGTCTGGTGAGCTTGTTTGTTTCTGTGTTTTGGTTTTGCCTTTTTTTGTTATGCTCAGTATAAAAAGTTTGTCAATGCAGTTATAGGAAACATTTCAGCATCTTCTATCATATTGGGGCAGCTAAACATGTTTTGTATCCTTCAGAATAGGTCCCAAATGTTGATGGTCTTAAAGGTCTTTTTCAACTTAATCACTCTATGATTCTTTGTCAGTTAATCACTTAGTAAATATTTGCTTTCTCTTGAAAGCCACTCTATGATGTGTGTAATTTAAACCTGTCATTTTTTGGTATACAAAAGAAATACAGCACTCTCAAAAAAGGCTGCAATACATTTACTAGATGTAATGTTTATTTCTTGAATGGCAACTCATTCTAAAATAAATTAGACCTTCAAGACATAGGAAAAAAACCCCACTTTTGAATTTACTGTGCATAATAGTACATTTTGCCAAATTCTCTCATGTGAACACTGAATCAACTCCTAGGTCTAATATCATTAGACTTAACATGCAACAAATTAGGTTTGAGAACAATGAAATGCAATTAAAATACCATGTGTACTGCAGCACAGATAACATTTCATGTATGTTTTGATTATTTTGTAGCTGTCCATTGCAGCCTTGTAACATTTCAGTATTTGATCACTTACAGCATATTTGTCTTTGACAAACAAGCACAAGAGGTCAAATGGCACCATTCATATTTATGCCTCCCTTCTATGTCATGCTATTTATAAGAATGGGGTTTTCTCCATTACTTGTATCAAAATAGTGCCTGAAATCCCCAGCTCCTTCCAGCACAGACTACAACCCATCAAATTCTGTACTTTCCTCCCTCAGAGGCCTTATAGCCGAAGTTGGAAATGAAAGAGAAACAAAGTGACTTGTCTAAAATCTTTCTTTTATCTCTCCTTCACACATGCATGGACTTACAGGGCTGTCTTTTTTCTAAAGAGATGAAAGAGACCTTATAGAGAAATACATGGTACAAGTGAGGAATTAAAGTTAATACTATAATGAGGAAGTGGGGCAAGAGTTAATATTGTGCATAACATTTTAGAGCACACTGACATTGTTGAAGGCAGACTCAAATTGTATAGGTACAAAAGGAAAAGGACAATCAAAGCAAAAACATTTAAAAGTTACACAATCTAACAAAAAAAAAAAAGGCTGGGTAAAATAATATCAAGATTTGATTTTAAGCATCTGAGAGCTCATGTTCTTGGAAAGAAGTATATTGTTCCTCTGGGAATTTGGCTGAGTTTTCTTCCTTCTTTCCAAAAGTAAAATTTTCACTCTCATATCCAGAGAGAAAATTAACATAAAAGTAGTCTCTGATTTAAACATAGTCTAATACTACTCTGGAGACTAATAAGCATACAGATAATTTTCACCCAAGAGAAAAAGGACTTCTTAGGCTGTTTGGAAAATGACACTGGCAATTGTTGGAATATGCTCCTAATGCACTAAAGATGGTCAACCAAAGTGGAATTGTCAAGAAAAAGAAGAGGGTGATAGTCAGAATTTAGATGAATTTTCTGTGTGATCTTACAGCCATTTTGATGGACTGTGCATTTGTACATGCATACACGAGTATGCCAATTATAGATAGAAAACAAGCTTGCTATACTCTGCAGACACAACTTTCATACAGGCCTTTTCACTACTTTAAATGCAGTTAGCCATATTTTTATCTGGTCTTGCAATTTTCCATCTGAGAATCTATAGGCTTGGAAAAGCCATTATCCAAAAATCATGTCTCTTGTAGTAGATACTCACCCAAATTAAATGCTCTGTGTTTATGGTGACATAAAAATGACACACACAGATTCGTTCACAACCACTGCGCAAGCATCAGTTAGTGCATGCACACATACACACTCAGGAAAGAATCAAACTGAATTCAAATACTCATAATGTTTGTCCTACTTCTCAGCTGGTCCAGCTGACAATTGAAACCTGAATTAGTTCATTAAGAGACACTTTAACATAGGAAAAGTTACTGTCTTATGTTGAGGCTTTATTAATTTCATGGCAGTTCTGTCTGAAACAGGAACTGGTCCAAAGTAGGAACCTCATAAATTCACACGTGCACACTCACATAAACACACATATACAATATGTACCAGAAGAAAGGGTTGCAGCATCATTGTCATTGATGATAAGGAATGTAGATAGGGGAAACACAATAATACATGAGGAACAATAATATTGAGGAGAGGTAGTAAGAGCGAAGCTATGTGAGGTTGAAAAGAAGACAAGAAGTCTCTACTTAATGTCATTGACAAAGAAGCTAATGGAGTTATCTAAGAAAGGAATTTATTCTCATAGCTTGAGTCTTCCTTTCAGAACATATCTCTGCACAGACATGGGCAACACAACAAGCAGAGTATCTGTAATATGGCAGAAAAGGTGATACTGACCTACTCCGCTTTTCCTTCTTTTACTATCTTGTATAGTTTTAGATAGTTGAAAGTAATTGTAGATTAAAAGCAGATTGTTTCTAATTAGTGTAAAAATTCAAGAGGAACAATTGAAGAATAGACAAAAATTCAGGAAATTTAATTTAAAAGTAGAATTAAAAAAGACCAGTGATGTGAAAAAGAAATTTTTGGTTATCAGCCTTGATTTGATGGAAGTTTGCAGATAATATACAGTTATTACACTTGCCCTTTTGACATACATATCGTGGCTTGAAATATAGACATGAAGTAAATTAATGAATGAAAAAATGAAGGTTGAAGCTGAATCTGAGCATGAGGCATAAGAACATCTAGCAGAGAAAAGCATATTGAAAAGTTCACCTACAAAGTGAGTGTGATTCTGTGATAGCACAGAAATAGTTGATCAAGTAGGAGTTTGCAAGACTTTTTCAAATCCATGCTGGCACAAGACACTTAGAAAAAAATATTCACCATTGGTGATAGCACTCTCAGACATTTGGAGTAGTCTAGTAGAATAACACTCTGGTTTTTCTTTTGAAAGGCAAAAGAACTCTTTTTTTCAGGTGCATAGCATTTCTCACACACTATTAGGAAGAAAGAGCAATTGTGGTATAATAAAGAACAAACTAAAATTCATGGTCAGCCTAAAGATCTTTAATTAGAAGAGAAATATGATCCACAAGAAAAATCAAAAATTACCCAAGTTGTGTACCAAGCACAAGGAGAAAGGGACAGACATGATAGATGATCAGGGTAAATGATGAGGTGAGATACAGTGATAGTACAGAAACAGAGTGAATGTAAAAGAACAACTGTACTATAAAAGAAAAGGAGCCTGGAGAAGGGGGACACAGAATCTGGAAGAGACTAGAGGACTTCACTTCTGGAAGGGTCCTGAAGACATTTTTAAACAGAGACCCTTCATATCAATGGATACTTTGAGATGGAACATGAATAAGAAAGGATATGCAATATGTGCTTCCCTTTATCGAGGGGAATGTTAATTGCTTAATGTTATACAATGAACTTTAAAAATAGAGAATATTTAATTGTGCAATAGATTCAGACTACAAATGACTTTAGAAAAAACTCGAGTGAGTAACTGAGGTATAAGTTATTTTCAGTAAGTGAAATGTAAGTTGTTCTAGTAAACTTGTAACAAAAAAACTGCTTCAGAAAGCATCACATATCAAAAAATTCAATGCTAGAAGTTAGAATAGATATGAAAAATTTCAAAAATTATCCATAAAAGCAGAAGATACTTTTTGACTTGCACTCTATAAAAGATTCCCTAATGCAGCAACAGCAGTCTCCTTGTTTTGAGAAATACTTAACAAGTCAAATAGGTAGCCCACAGAGCCAAAACTGACACATTAATTGCTTGGAAGACCAGAAACATTGTTCTGATTTTGGAACCAAAAAATCCCTGAAATCCACTGGAAATATCTGAACAGAGGGAATGAATATATATAGTCACTCAACTCATTCACAGAGCCGAAACCAAGACAGCACAGTGTCTCATCTTTCCTTCCAAGTATGACGAGAACTACAATAATGTGGACTGCAAAATAAAAGCCCTAAAGCATTTAAGGAGGAGATGAAGAGAGAATTTCTGCATTAGCAACAGGTTGTAGAAAAAAAACCCCATGAAATTCAACATGAATGGTTAAGTAAGGAGCAAGACAGATGAGTTCAAACCAAGGACACATATAAACAGCGCTAGGAATTGTTTCCATTCTTAGATGGGCTTGTCCCAGACCAGATGTAATGTCGCTACATGATGTGGGAATGTAAAACCCATAGAGGTGGTGCTGAGTGAGAAGGAGGAATCTCCTTTTTTACTATTCCTCCTTGTTTAATGTCTGTTGTTCAGGTTAAGTACATTTTCTAAGAACCAAGTCTCTTGGATACTTGAGATCTTTTTACAAGGGTGCTTATATCCATGGCTTTCACATGTGCTTTAAAATGTTTCAGTTCCAGGAGACCAAAAATGATGTATTTTCCAGAGGAATTTGATGACCACTCACTTTTAATAATGCAGAAATTTTTGAGAAATAAAAGCAAAACAGGCAATTAGTCATGACACTACGATATTTTTCCTGCATGATTTTTTGTGTCCTTCTCATTTGAGGGTTGACTGCAGAGCTCATAAGTATTTATTTATTGTTATTTGGTTAAGCTATGCCCAAACTAGCTAATTTTGGAACTAAAGAAAGATATAATCTTAAAAATGTTTACTAAGCAATTTTATACAAATTCTGTAGAATGCATAGTTCAGGCACAGCAGGTGTCAGAAGATACCAAACACACCTTTACATTGTTGACTGGAAACGAGAACCTGTTGCAAGGTTAAATCAGCTTTTGCAGCTGTATCACATAGATGCCCTGAGTAACAGATGACTTTTGCTACCAAGATTCTGGTCTGAACTTCTGTTTCAAAGGCCAAAAGCAAATACTGCAGGCTTCTTTCACACTGATTTTGCTCTCAAACAATGGTTGAGTAAAGGTCAAAGTTTGGAGAGATGTTCTGCATCAGATGTTGTCTTTCTTTAAACATTTATGTGGAAGCTGCTGCTTTATTTTCTATGGGAAAAAAAAAGACATTGGTAGTTTTTTTTAAGCGATGGGTTAATCCATTCTTTTTTTCATCTACCATTTTATTTGAAGATCATCAGCTGCCCAAAAGATCTTGTCTATGAATCATTTACTCCAGAAATTTGCTAGTGAGAGCAATGTCTGGACTCAAATTTTCATGAATTTTTCAAACTCCATCTTAAAACTAATTTGGATTTGTGCGTCTCCCTCTTTCCCTTTCTGTGTTCCAGAAGCTGATGCGTCTCTCTTTTTTTCTCTTTCAGCTACTCCTTGCATAAAGAAGTCAAGCTCTATTGAGGGTGGTGAAGTACTTGACATTAAATGGTCTAGTATAGCATTTTATGACTCAGAGCTCCTGATGAATGTGATTTATTAGGGATAAAAGCTTTTTCTTAGGTCAGATGTCTGGACTGAAGAGACAGTTCATTATAGAGGATCACTCATATTTAGCAACGTAATAGGAATGAAGCAATTTTTTTATCATATTGGTCCACATCTGACTTGTACCACTACTGTTCTCCTCTTCAGATAGAGTTAATTGTCAGCTGAACAATGAAGGTACCTGGAACTAATTTATTTAGGAATATGTTCCATCTGTAAAGCCTCCGCTAATGGAGTACAAGAGGCCATGACTAAAGGATTCAGGTATAACATTTAAGACCTTAGATAATAACTTGCAGAAAATATCATCAACTCTACGTGTCAACTTACACAAAAACAGAACTATTGAACCTTTTAAAAAGGAGTATTTTGTTCACAAAGCTAAAGTAACCAGAACTATTTCTATTCACCATAATGGTGGAATAACAGAGTCAAAAGAGTTCTCTCTCTCATTGCAACATACAGAAGAAAAGAGATTCCAACCAACCGAGATGAAAAGATCTGACACTTTTTATAACTGTAACTGTAGCTACCTGCACTGAACCAGGACCACTACAAACATCTGGAGAACATTTATGAAAGAACTGTCCAAATAAGAAAATTACAATTCTAATTATTATTTTGGTACAAACAGGTCCAGTACTTACAACCCTCGCTTTTCATTTTGTCAAGACATTGTGTGTAAAGCTTCTGATGGAATTACTGAATTTCACATGGGAGCTGACCCCTGAATATTTTAGCTCTGAAGCAAAAGAATAAATGAATTGAAAACTGGACATATGCTGTATGGTGGCTGATCTATATTAAGAACACTTATGCTCTAGATATTCTTTTGTACTACTTTAAGACTTATTTACAGTTTTGCATACAACTGAACTACAAAGAGGGATTAAGTGCAATAATGGAATATCTTAATCTGTGCTGCTCTAAATGAAATTAAGAAAATAAATTGTATTTGTATTTTCCTGCACAAAATAATGCAGTTAAAAGCTTTTCCATGACAATCCAAAACATGTAGCCCAATTGTCCTATTACATAAAAAACGGGATTATTTTGTTCTAATTCCTGCAAAAGGAGAAATTTTTGTTGTTGCAAAAGTTCTTTTAATGAGATTGATTTAATCTTTCTGTTATTTGGTTTTATTCCATTTACTATCTAGCCTTATTAAATTCGCAAAATAGCTTGTTTATCTTCATTCTGAGAATGTAGGTGCCAATAATTTGCAAAAATATCAGTCAAAAACAGACCAGTTAGATGTTCCTGGCTGGCATATTGTCAAGGCACACAATGAGGGAACCTCCCTATTCTCTCTCACACACATACTCCTTTCTCTCTCACATACACACACTCAAAAATGTATCCAGTAGAGTAAAATTAATACTGGAAGTGATGGAGAAGAACCCCGGTCGACATCCCATCTGTTCCCTTGAATTAAATTTAGAATTCATATGTAATATAGACATTTCTGTCTGAATATCATAAAGCCCTGACACATTCAGGCTTTCATTAAAAAGCTCTGAGATGTGACTTGAATAATAATCTGTCTTAGCTAATTAGTATTTTCAGTTTAGCGTATTCACTTTCAAACGTATTGCTGTTTGCACATGGTAATTTAGGTAAACAGAGCCCATCCACAGCTGCATCAATTAACACTGCTAATCAAAACTGAATTCAGGTAATTAGGCACATTTATGCAAAAAATGTGTAATTTGTGGGGAAAGCTAGATTCTTCAGTAATATTTCAATAAGTAGGAGTCCCTTTTGCAAACAAGGCAAGAATATAATGGTAAATCAGCTCTAACATATGCATGATACATAGTCAGTCACAAATATCTAAATTAAATCTCACTAATTGGTCTGTATTTTCAGAAACTTGACAATACTTTTTTCATATAAATGTTTTCCTCAGTGTTTCTACATGAAAGAGTGGATTCATTTCTGATGGCAGTTTTAGTGATTTTAAAAGTTATTGTTTCTCAAGCGGTTTTTGAACTGTTGAACGCAATGGTCCAACTTGTTCTCAGTTTCAGACAGGAAAATTTTAATAAGAAAGTCCTCAACTAAAGTAAAAGCTTAATTTCTTCAAAGAAAGTATGTTCATTTAAAGGTTTATTTAAACAAAAGCTAGAAATTTCTACCACCATCCATTTCAAAAATGTAAAATATCAAAAATATCCTGCCTTGACCTACAAAGTTTGACATCCTTTCCTTCCCTTTCTCTCACTTAATCCAAAATTTGAAACCCTCCAAAAATTACAAAAAACCCCCAAACCCAAACATTTAAGCACTGTAAGAAACTGCACATTCATAAGAGAATTTCAATTTCTATTCAAATGGAATGAAGGAATGTTCACTGAAACATTATACTCCAAGAGTTTTCATATGCAGCTATTCAAGTTATTCAAATTCAATTCTCTGTTATGCACACTTTCAGAAAGATACACAGGTCTGATGAACAAGGAATGCAATTATCAACATGCAGGTAATTTTCCATGATGAAAAGAAATACCTAGGCAATTGCTGATTTTTAACAGAAGCCTAAAATTAATCTATAATTTTTGTATCTTCTCCCTGATTTGAGGCTAATTCTGGGAGAAAATATGCAATACATTTCGTGCAGATTTGCAACATGGAATATACGGCTTCTGCTAAAAACATCATTGTGAAGAAAAAGAACAAATTTAAGGTCTAAGCCTATGCAGCTATTGAAATTGCAGTGTGTTTTCCAGTCATACGTAATGCAATGTATATCTCACTACTCAGAAACTTTTCTCTATATAGAAAATTGCAGTTTGTTCCATTATAAAAATGTATTTTAAATGCTGCAGTTAAAATGGCCTTAAACCTCCAATTTTCATTTAGCTATTGCCTCAGTAACAAATTGAAAGAATATTGAAATTATATGGAAGAAGAAAAATAAAGCCTTTGGCAGGAGTAAAATTTTGAGGTATTTTCTTTTCAAATAATCACAATGACTACTGTTAATGTTAGAGATTCTGAACAAGATAATTTCTAAACAGTTTTCAAACCAACATAAAAGTATGGGAGGAATAGTGGGGGCAAACAAGGTTTTAACTGCACCTTTTTTTCTGGTTTTTTTTTCTGAGAGAAACAGTCACCTATATGACATATCACATGCTAAGCACTTCACGGATCTCTCACATGACTTGTTAACATTGACATACAGTGAAGATCATCAAAACGATCTTATGTGACCTGTCTCTGAAAGAATCTGCTTGATAAATGCTTTTTCAAAAGAGCAAAGTAAAAGGCACAATGACTAACTTTATTTTAGATGTTGTAGTCCGTAGGAAGTGAGGACAGTGACAACATCCTTGCCTTCTCCCTCCTCCACCAGCCACATTGTTAGCACCTTTTTGGCCTAAAGTAGTCAGATATAATATTCCAACAAAATTCCTAGAAAAAATTTACTACACTGCCCTGTCTCTTCAGCCTGACTGCCTCACTAAATGCAAGTAGATGCAGTTAGGAGAATGTTTTCACTGAACACAGATATATTTAGCATACGTTATTACTTCATCATGAATTTCCCTGATGCACCAGCCATTGGAAAATTTTATGTCATGCTAGAGTATCATTATTTCATGTGATTTGGAGGGATTTTTTTCCACAGCGGTTTAATAAATGCATGGTAGTATTAGCTGATAATAGACAAGAAAATAATGCCTATCTCAAAAGAGAAACTACTATATATGAAAGTTGGCTCGTAAATAGGTGTTTCTGACACAGGTAGCTCCATTTTTTTCTCTTCTGTATTGGTCTACTGTAAAATATGGAAAATAACCAAGGCACCTTACTACTAAAAAATTTTTAAAATTAGATTTTACATTCCTATTACTGCTTATTAAAATACTATGGATATGTATGACTACAAAAATCAATAAATAGTGTTTTCCTCAATTTAAAGAAAAGTTTCATCCTATTACAAGCACTCAAGAGCATTTCAGAATTATAAGCAAAAAATAAATACTTGAAGCTATTTATTTTCTCCACAGAGCATGCAACTCATTGTTCATAACAGAAAAACTGTTGAAATGCTTCATGTTCCAGGTATTCATATGGTTAATTCAAGAACATGCAAAAAATTTTAGTTTGAGAAAAGCAAAAAACAAGAGCCAAAAGCCAACAATTAGTACTCTACGCTTTACATAAGAAAAAAAGCTCAATAATTTGCAAACGTTGAAGGAAGCGCTAGTTCCATAATTAAAAATCAGGCAGAGATCCTTTTGGCAAATGGATCTCTTTGTTAAACATCCCACTAATCCAAGCCTGAAGGTATAATTCAGTACCCTGGAGGATCCCCTCTATACTTTTGCCAGCTGTTCCATTTAGGTCACTTCACCACAAGTTTAGCTTTTATCTATTCCTCACTTTCTTCACTGGGTCCCAGAAGCAGCAACCCATCTCTCTGAAGGCTGTTTAAAGTGTAAATGAAAAGACGAGACAGAAGTGAGCTGCTACCTCAGGGTCCTTAATTTCTGAACTGCAATTCCTTGGAATACCCTACCTTGACAGATGCAATATGAAATCTTCCTTGATGAAAAGTGAGGAGATAAACTGAATATGGAATGCAGATGGTACATTCATTATCATTTTAATGCCTTACAGCTGCATTAAAGAATAGGAAATTTTACCAGGCAAAAAGTCCACTCAAGACCAAACAGTTATAGCAGCCCTTCTGCCCTTCAGCCCAATTCCCAGCACTACTGCTGTTGGCATGCAAGCAAAAGCCTTCAAAGAGCTATTTTATCTCTTCTCAAGTGGTCAGGGACAGGTGGATTCAAGGAGAGGAAATAAAAAGAAAGAAAAAGAAAAAAAGGAAAAGAAAAAATCTGGCATAGTCTGATCCAGTACAGTGTATACCAAAGACCATGAAGAGTCCTGGGTGCAGAGCTGACTCTCTTGCCTCCCTCTTCTGGACTGGCAGGTGAAGGACTGTAATCCTTGAATGATTTGTTCATGCAACTTAAACCAACCTCAAATAACAAAACTACTTCTAATTTGGTAGTTTTAACAAAAACCTAATTTCCTAACAAAAGCACCAAAAATATGTGAACTGGATCCACTTATAATGGGTGTAGTCAGTGTAAATTTAAGCCCTTAGAGAGTCATTACAGTCCTCCAGAATGACTTTTAGGCAGTATGCTGCTGTATAACACCCTGATTTCTTGCTCTGTGAAAGTTAAATATAATTCATTATAAAAAAAAATCACTGCCCTTACATCCATTTGACTGCTAAATAAAAATAGTCAAGCAGATACTCTGGGAGGAATTCCTAAGTGTTCAACTTTTAATGAAAGATTTATAAAAAATGCAGCAAGCATATTACTGAGGTCTCTCCAATTTAATATTAAGTAATAAAGTTTGCACACAGATATGAACTGCAATGTGAAGCAGAATTATAAGATCTATTGGAAAACAACTTTCTAGATTTTTAAAATCCTGTTCAAGAGCATAGCCACAGCAACTCTGACAACCATCTGCAAGACTTTACACATGCAAGTAATCCCACAGGCTTTAGACAACTACTAAGATTATGTCCTGATCCTACCCATCCAGCATGACATACTGGTTACAGCCTAAGAAACCATTTGTTCACACTTGTAGGAAGGATGGGAATCACAACCCTGAAGCAGCGGAGCAATTCACACACCTGCACTCAGCCTGCGCTGGAGGAAGCGCTCTGTCAGTCAAAAGGTACAGTTCCGCAAGCTCGTACATCTGAATTTTAAGGATCAGGGAGAAGGAAAAAGCGCAGCTCAAAGAACAACAAAGATGCAACTTAATTCCTAATTCTGCAATGGCTTGCACAGGTGAGCAACCCATCCCCGACAAGCCACCCAGTGAGGCTGGGCAGCAACCCTCACCTGTGTCACGCTGCCCCTGCACGCATCAGCTGGCTCGAGGTCTCCGCTAGCAGATAAAGCATATCCACAGAGATTTGCACCGCTTACCTCGCTGACGCTTCCACGCTCTCCTGCCAGCATTCCTGCACGGGAGGCTTCATTGCAGGCGGCTGCTCCCAAGTTCAGCGTCTCCGTGGCACGGCTGCTCCGGCGGGAGCCAGCAGAGCAAAGGCAGGTTGCCACTGGCCAGTTCTACCACAGCCCAGCCGCGCGCTGTCTGCAATCACATCTCACTGAGTGCAAAACGAAAATTACAACGTTTTTTTCTCTTACACTTAGAACACTATGTTATATCATTCGTGTTTGCATTTAAATTGGACAGAATAATTTACTACTGGCTTTTAATTTCAGAAGGGTTAATCACCTCAGCAAAGGTCAATCAAACTTTAATCTCCAATAAAATTGCAGTAGCTTCAGTCACCTGCAGGACATTTATTATTTTCTTATTTCCATGCAAAAGGATGCATCGCTAATCTTTTAATTCTTTACATTAGCACATTTGCCATTAATGTTTTACTAAAATTATTAATTCCCCCAAAACTATTACAAGAGCTCATTTCTACACATCTCAGAAGATAATCCTGTTAAAAACCAGTCACATTTACTGTGACATTGCTTTAGTCATCTGCTCTAATCCTCACAACCATTTGATACTTCAACCGAGTTCTAACAATGCACGAAGTCTCAATTACAGAAAATATTACAGGCTTTAGTTTAGAACAACAATATACTGTTTTAGTAACTTAATCTTCCCTATTGTCTGCAATCACAATGCTAATGTATTTTGTCACTGCTCACAGCATTTTCTATTCAAAGCAAAATATAGATTTTTAATTATGCTTAGCAGCTCTTGAAAAGCAATAGATTTACAATAATAAGTTAAAACTTAAAATCCACTACTGAGGATAGGAATAATAACGATGATAGGAATATATTTCTGGCCTGCAGAGAAGTATTTCCCCACAAAACAGAAGTCTCTTTTGGGGCATAACCCATTAAGAAACAGAGAAATAATAAAAAAAGAGCAGCTTTTTACAGTTTGGTCTACCAATTAAGAACAATTTATCTGCTATTAAATTAATTAACAGAGGACTGCAAAGTCTCTCTGAAAAATTCACATCAGCATTACTTTTAAACTACCACTGCAACAATATCAGCTCAAAATGAGAAAATTGTTTAACTCAAAACAGATAATTGTCTAATATAAAAGATCACATCCCCTCAAAAATGTTGGTTTTAGATAAACATCAGCTATGTTAGCTACTAAACAATACATTCCTTCAAAATCTACTGTAACAATTCCACCTGAATGCTCAGAACTAGTTTACCTGCAAAGACACAGAGAAAAGCAACAGAAAACTCAAGGAGAGCTTGTTACAGAACCGAAATAAAACACAAACAATTAATTTCCCAAATTTTAGAAGCTGGTACCAAAACGTCAGAATTTATTGGGCCGAAAAATAGTAATACCACCAAGAAAATGGGTCTCCCTTATCCTCCTACCATGGCTGCATTAACTCCTGCAAGAAAGAAATCTTGTATCTATTTAAAATGGATTTTTTAGCCATAATAACATTTTGACATACCGTAATGTAAATAAACTGTTCTTTCCCATCCCAATATTTCCTTCTCTGTCTCTCTGTCTCTCTCTGTCTCCGTCTCTCTCCTCTTTTTGTTTTAATATATGGCACACAGACAGACACACGCCCCCGTCACTGTCAATATGCACACTCATTAGCAATATGTCAGGCTGGCATTTTCAACACACTCCAGAGCATAACTGAACTACCACACAGTGCACACACACGCGTTAAAATACAATTGCAGAGAAAAAGAGCTCAGTGGAGCAACGTTTAACTTGGAAAACTAGGTAAACATACAAAAGGAGTAAGTGAGATTCTCTGGCAGTATTTTTCAAAGGTGCTGTGAATTCCCAGCTAACATCATCAATGCTCCTCTCTTTTCACACACACAAACACACAGACACAGATACACACATACAAAAGAGAGCATTTTAACAAGACATTCTAATGCTGAATTACAGATGCAAGAACACCTTTTTGTCTCTGTTTTTTTTTCTTTTTTATGCCTTTAAGTTACATTCTAACTTGAAGTAATGTATGAAAAGAAATCCTGTAAAACATAAACTGAAGCTGAACTACGAGTTCCTAGAACACAGAATGTCAACAGCATTTCTCAGCTTCCAGCTGAGAAAATTAGCTACAAAACAACTGCATCCGCATTTTTTTGCAAAAAGCATCCAGCAAGACACCGAAGACCACTTAGAAAGGGTAAGTATCACTGATCTACAGTTTTGATTATTCACCTCTTGATGCATTGATAAAACATATTCTAGATTGCTATTGCAACTACTTTAAAATACGACAGAATAGCTTCACATGGTACCCTGCAATGAAAGGTATCATCAAAGGACCACGTACTTTATTTTTCAAAAGAATGAACAGCGGAGAAATGTATAGGGAAAGAAACATACCTTTAGTTATCCCAGCGAACGACTTTGAAGCACATCTACATAGTCCTGCAGCTCCACCAATACAAAAGTCAAGACTGCTGCGCTTGTGATCTCTGTGACAATGGCATCACACTGCCGGCAATTTTTTCGATTAAACTTCTCAGACATGGTAGCAACTTTGTTAATTATGATATTAGCCAGCTGGCGGGTACAATCAATCATCCACTGTAAGAAAGCCAGACAAAGAGACATCTAATCATTGCAACCAGAGCAGATAAATTTTGTTCCTTTCTTATACGTGTCACAGATTCTATCCCTCCTGACCCTCTACACAGCCATCGACTGTCAAATTTAGATTCAGCAAGCTCCCAGCTTTTCTTTATCCCTGCCTTAGATCTGAAACTCCTGGTTATCAGGAAGGCAAGCGTCACCAGCTGTCTCGGAACAGGAAGGCAATCAGGTGAATAGTACTTATTATCTCTCATTGCCTTCTGAGGAGCAACAAGATTGATTTTGGATCAACAGCGCATCCAGATCTCAGGCACAGTCACTACAGTGTCAAGTTCTAGAATGCAATGCATACATAAAGCTGACCTCAACCTTTATTAATACTGCATACCAAAAGTTTGATGGCTGCTTTTCTTTTAGTTTTGTTTTGAGTTTGTTAGGGTATATGGTGCATTTTTTCCCCTAAGGAAACTCTTAATTTTTTTTTCTCCAAAGCTGTGTTGGATATTCTCTTATTCCAGGCCTCCTTTCCCCCACCTCAGAAAACCCAGGCAAGCAGACTACACTGTTACTCCGGGGACTCTGTTTCACAGTTGGATAGCCTTAATTGGGCCCACAGAAGCAGTTAGCTACCATTAAATGCTTCTCTGTATACATCTTCCTCTCAACTAGTCTGATCATACATAAAACCCCACAAGTGAAGCCTATGCTTTGAGAAGGTTAAACACGCAAATATGTTATAAACCCAGAATATAAAAGCACCCTAGCAGAATCTGAGCTGATGGTGAATTTCAGCATTACTCTAGAAACAGGAATATATTTGGGCTTTTCATTTAGAGCAGCATTAAACAATCAAGCACTCTTACTGTAAGACCTTTTTTTTACAGACCAAATGCACTGCAAAGTAGTGGAAAGTGGCTCATATGAAATAGAAACAAAGGTTACAACAGAACACAAGCTACCAGAATAATGCATTCTGGTACAAAAAACCCCACCAACTAATTTGATACATTTCAAAATCCCTGCTGACAGTTCCATTTAACTAAATAGAGTATAATAATCAATGAACACAAATTTATAAGGACGTGCAAAAATTTTCAGGATCAGTTTTGGATTCTTGGTATATTGGCTGCCCTGGCACTTGGACCGAAGACTGCTTTTGCGAAACCATATTTTTTCAGAAAAAGTGATCTTATATTTACTTCACCTTAAGTGAAAGCTATTTTAATACTTAAGTTGGTATTCCGCAATACTGGCTCAATCATGAAGAAGATTTTGTGGACTTTACAGCATAAAACTATCTCTGTTTTTAATAAATCCACTAAAAACAATACATTTTTTCTTGAAAGTTTTCACATGCAGTTCAGCTGAAATTTTCACGCTTTCTTGAAATGCAAACAGAAAATATCAACAGTTAGAAAATAACAGCTAGTGGGAGTAACAATTACATCCTGACCTTGCTCCCTTGAAATTACTGTTGCAGAAGCTTCTTTGCCTTTAGAGAAGTTAAATTTGTCTCTTTTGTGACTTCTTCATTTGGAAAGTTTAGGAGGCTGAATACAGGAATAGTAATGGTGTTCACAATTCATTATTAAACACAGCTAATTGCTTTCTGATATTTGCTGGAAAGGATGAGGACAGGAAAATAAATTACATTCTCAAATGTGATGTCATTGTTTCATTCATTTTGGATGGCTGAAGTATTCAATAAGCTTCTCAGGCAGATATTGAAGGCTACACCAGTTGTGCTTTGCATCCTATATCCAAATTGTTAACAAATTGAGATCTAGCTCAAGTACCTCCACAACACTTTGACACGAATGCAATGGCAGACACTGTTAGAAACTCCTGACTAATTCACTTTATTTAAATATCTATCACCAAGAGGATTTTACTCAGAATGAAGACCTTCATGAATTATTTTCTCTCATTTCTATTGCTTTACTCAAACCAGATCTGCTTTATTGAGGCAGCAGCTAAATATGAAGAAATAGTCTTGATTTTAGCAAAGATTTAAGGCAAGAAGAAATAGCTGAGCATAGCAAATGATCAAGGAACTTGAGAAAGACACAAAAACAGGAGGCTGCCGTAAATACCAATTCATGTTTCTGGAAGGTTAACCAAAATCATCAGATACATAAGCCTATCCCTGGAAATATCTACAGTCAGCCACCAGCATAGACCTGACAAGGTTTCTAAGCTGTCAGAACAGACCTGAGCTGGCAAAACTGGAACAAACAGGATGGTCTCCGACACATACAGACTGACCTGACCAATTATTTTAAAGAAACAGGAATGAAAGATCAAACTTGGGACCCCAGCAGAACATGCTTTTTCAACAGTTGTCCATTTTCAACAATCACTCACATTTTCCTCTTATTCACGCTTTTTTTGCTTTTCATTACTTCAAAGATCACTGTGGAAAATATGGAATTACCCTCATGTACCCCCAACTATAATAAACAAGGCAACTGGGCTTGTCACTATGCTCTCCTCTGTCATCACTAGGATGGACAGCATGACAGGAATTTGCAGAGCATGAATTATTATACCCATTTTCATACTTGGATACTGGTGGAACAACTTATACACTGGATGGATATACTAGCTCTCTCTCCATTAGCTCTTGTGGAGATTGCAAAACTGGTCTGAATTCAGTTTTAACCCTGCGTGAAGCAGGAGACTGGGCTAGTTGACCTCTGGATGTCTCCTCCAAACTGAATTATTCTATTTGTCTATGGACTGCCTAAGACAAAAGGAACATAAATAGTAAAAATTGAGTAAAAATTCAGTAAAATCAGATGATCCAAATTACAGGAATTAGAGATGTAATTTTTACTGGGAAAGGCAACTCCTCTGAGTACTCTGGCCCCCAATTTCTTAAGCCTTTTGAAAAATCAGCCGCATTTACTTGGGTTTTGGTGGGTTTTTTTGCCTGTCCATTGAAACAAAAATATTAGAATTATACAATAAGAAGTTCAGAGAAAAGGAAACATATCAAAGGGAATACACAAAGGAAGCACAAAAAGACCACCACGGAAGGAACTAGATAACGTACTTGATACAAGAGGAAAAAAAGGAAAGTGTGTGGCAAAAGAGGAGTAAACTCAGGGTCAGGGAAAAGAAAAATTTCATTGCAATGGAGGGAGATAAAACAAAGGTTAGGCCATGGCTAACTAAAAGCACATTGAGTTTAAAAAAGCCCTAAGCCATGGCCATAATAATGGTGTTACAGCCTCAAAAGAGAGGTTTATATTGCTAAAGACCAGATTAGTCCAGGATTTCCACAGTATTTTCTACATTCTTAGAACACAGAATATTGGGGGGGGGGGGNNGGGGGGGGGGGGAAAAAACCCAAAACATCAAAAAACCCAAAACATCCCCAAAAATCCCAAAGATCCAATGTAGAAAGAAGCATAGAAAATATTAGGATCCATTATCTAAAGAAAAAAAATCAAAATAAAGCAACCTATTCATAAGCTTAATAAAAATGTCCTTCTAATAAACCTTCCATTTTACTCTCATAAATCCTGTAAATCTTCCATTCAGTACCTCATTACAAAAAAATTAGGTGAAATTAAGCAATAATATATGTAAATTATACATTTAAAATAATGGACAACGTAATGAAAGGACGACCCTTCACATTGCAATCCAGTGGGTTTTTAAATTAACTTTCAATGCTCAGCAACTGCCAATTATAAAGGAGCCTACACTTGATTCTGCTAGAAGACACAAACCAGGAGAAGGAAAAGTGTAACACAAGGGCACAAAGCCAGTGCAGGAGGGTACAGTAATACCAACCAGTGCAGAGCTTTAAGGAAACACATGCAGCAGAGCCTGGGTCCAAGGACCGAAACCTGCCTGCAGTGAAGCTTTTCCTGAAAACAGGAGCTTTGAAGGCTCGGGGGCACACTGACCCTCTCACTCACTGATTTCCCCCTCACTTCAAGAAAAAGCATTCACAACTACAGACAGAGACCTTATGGTATGGTTTCTCATTTTGATATATCATATGCACCTGAAATAGCCATGGGTATTATTTCTTTCTAATTTCTTTTAAGCAGTTGGCCTGCAGTATAAACTGCACATATATTCCACTGAAATGAATGAAATAATAAAGTTTCACAATGCAGAACAATGCCTGCAAAGGTCACATGTAGCTTCTTGAGAGGGAAGTGCCATGAGGCACATGTGAAGAGGCCACATGTTGTGTCAATTCTTAGCACAGAATGAGCAGAGGTGAAATACTCATGCATTGCAAGGAAAACAACCTTGCTTATATTTAAGGAACTGACAAAGAAAGAAAAAGGGGGAAAAGACTACTTCTCCAGCTGCAGCATGATGAACAGGTCCACTTTTATCCTACTTTAATACTGTCAGGACACATGAACTAAAGGACTTTTGTTCTATCCTGTTGTGGCCAGATGCTGACAAGTCTGAAACCTGCAAATGTTTTTTCCTTGCCACTCCCTTTGACCAATGCTCTGCTGTTTTGTTACCTGCACTAATAGTCAGACATTCCTCTTCCTAAACTGACCATTAAGAATATAAACACTGCATATATATATACACCAGCATGCTGCCTTTGACAATACCCAGTAGCAGGTGCCCAAGAAAAAATGTAAGGGTAAGCAAGGAACAATTTTCATTTCTGATGTACGCTCCTGTCTTCTACCCACCCATGGCATGCAAGTTAACTTAGCACAAAGCCAGGACATCCTAATGCAACACATTTGACAAGAATTCCAATTCTGTTACTTACATAGCAGAATGACCCAAAAAATCAGTACCAAGGTGCGCAGCTAAATTACTGACAATATATCTGTAAAAAGAAATGCTTGCGGGAATAAGAAAGACTAAGCTGAAATCTACAAAAAATTAATCCATCCTAAACTATTTGTTTGCCTATGTTTTAAAAAGACAAGATGTTCATTAACATTCAGACTAAAAATTCTGGATTTGAAGTGGGGTTGGTTGTACCATTCTGTAAGATGAGGCAATAAAATCTTGCATTGTCTTAATGGAACGACAATATATAAAAGCACCTCCCCAGAGAGCCTCTCACTAGGCCAAGTGAGATATCTGAGCACTACAACTCCAGGAGCTGGTATTAGTTCTTCCCTAAAGGCAGTGTTTGCACTGTTTTACAGGAAACTCATTCCCAATGTTGTGGTTAACAAGTCTTTTCTACAGCCTGAAGGCATCTCCTATGCAAAAGTTCTCACCTGCAATAAAGTGGAACACACAACAGACAACAAAATAACAAGTGAATAGAACTCTCATTCTGGAGACAACTAACAGAAAATACATTGGAGAAAACATATTACCATTCTACAGCAACACAATCTCTTTAGATTATATGGTACTTATGTTTAATGTGTCATTTTATATTTTTCCCCAAAATAAAAAATGCACTTACAGCTGAAGTAGTCTCATAAAATTATCCATTTTGTCTGAATAAAATTGAAACATGTAAAACACTACTAATGTGGTAGAAACAAACTCTGGTACATGACCTTAGAAAGGTTGTTTCTTCAATGAGCCAATCAAAGTTACATAGGCCAAACACCCAACCGACAGAAAAAAAAAAAGTAAAATCCAACAACATAAAACACTAAAATTGTCTGATTATAATTCATTAAAAATAAAGTGTAGAATTAATGTAGTTAGATTTTAAGGTTGGATTCTATGAAGATAGGTCTCAAATTTTGAAACTGCCCAACACAGATATCCAGGATATTAATAATTTTCTAAATTCACTTACTGAGCTTCTTTCAACACAAATAGTTCATTTCCTGACAGATAATACTCTACAAGGGATTAATTTCAGAGCAGTAAAAAGCTCCAAAGGCAAATTAAAAAAAAAAAAAAAAGATAACAAGGAGGCCAAGTCAGTAATTTTTTTCCAAATTCTAAATTTCTTCCTTATATATTTTTAAACTGGTTTTCACATCAATGTCAGTTATCTATTATTTTCAGTATTAGATGACAGAGAGCTCTTACAGAGTCTTCTGTCAAAAAGTACCTGCAAGAAGATGATCTAAGAGCAAGCGAAGCACAGTTTGAGGTTGGAGGGAGGGGGGTGGGGGGGTTAGTTTGCTTGTTTGGAGGAAGCTATTTATTATATCAGGCAAAAATTATCAAATTATCTTTTCTGCAGCAACAGCAGATGTCTTTTTTTTATATCAGATTCAGGTCTCTTTTTACTTCTTCATTACAGAAATTATCACTAGTAACAGTGTTATCTACCTAAGCCACAGTGAAATCAAGCCTAAAAGAAGTAATTTTGTGAGGCTACGGTTCCTTTTAAATAAAGCCTAACAAGTTCAAAAGTAAAAATGTTGTTCTTTCCCAAAATATACTGTTTTATGCCTTTTTTCCTCACTTATAAAGATGGTATTTGCACAAGGATGTGAAAAGATCCTTGTGTAACGTGACTGAATTGGTCATATGCCACTGACCAAAGAAGCACTGCTGGAGGATATGTCTCCATTTTTCAATGTAGGTTTCCCCATCACATAACAGTCAACTGCCCCAGGTTTTACCACACCAAACAGGGAAGTGGAACTTCTGCATAAGGAGCCCTCTCCAGAAAAAGAGCCCTTAAAAAACCCACAAAAAACTTTCACGTCCAAATGCTGGCTATTCCCAAAGGGACAAAATACGACGTGTATATGCAGCAAAATGGGGAATAGCTCTGAGTATGCCATACATGTGAGATGCTAGACTGCAGTGAAATATATCAAAACCTCTTATGAGCAGACTCAAGAATTTTGCTGCCCTAGCCCTCTTTGCTCATTTGAAAATGCTCTTTCCACTCTCGCATTACAGATCATGAGAAAAATTAAATTTCTACTCTCACTTAAAGCTGAACACTGATTTAAATCTTTTTAAGAACAGAATTTAAACTCCATTGTATGAGTAGGGGAATCAATCATACCATTAGAAAATGCTCTGTTGATGGTGCTAGTTTCAACTGAAAAGTATAATGAAAATTATTAATTTGCTGGCTTCATTTGAAAAAGAGTAATCCCTTGTTGGTTGTCATACTTAACTTAAACTTAGGATTGTGGGGGAAAAAAGACAACCCAAAATGTAACTGTAGCTTAGCATTTAGCTGAGTTAGAATATGGAATTTTGATTTAAATCAAAACTGCTTGGAGTGGAATAAAACCACAGTTACGAAAAAGTATAACTTCTTACCAGTTCTTAAGGAGTTGGTTTAATTAACACGAGTTTAGAAGGGATGAATTTAAATATATATGCTCATGTGTCAGGTTGTCAAGATGATATACCTCAAGAAAGATCTGCATTATACCCGCTCTGCCCATTGTTGCTCAATGTCACTGCGGTTCAGGTGTCGATACCCAGTAGCAGGCTGCTCCAATTGTGTGTACGGTCACAACCTATTTCTTTGTCATGTCCACTATTTATCGCCACTATCACCAGATGCAGTAATCTGTAAGTTTGTAAAAAATTGCACTAATCCCTTTAAAGTATTCCAATCAAGGCTCTAAAACACAAAATGCCAGCCCTGAAAACGACATGGCTCTCCCAGCCTTTGCCTGCATTTTAAATACCCCTACCAACTTAATTATCATAATGTTAAAGCTGTGCAATCAAGCTCATTGCAAATAAAAAGTCGCGCTAAAAGAACAAAATAAAATTGATGTATTCAAGCGGAAAAAGGTAAAATAAACAAAATAAAGCATTAGCTAGAAGTTAGGAAGATCATGCATTAGATGAAAGATGAAACAGATGCAATACACAGCAGAGATCAAAGAGCTCCATCAATTCATTCTGAGAGTCAAAATCCAGCTGAGCATCGGAGCCCTGTCCGCATAATAAGAAAGGTTGACTAAAACATAAGGATTAAACAGATGAGCTGTCTCCAGTGAATGTATGGCACAGGAAGCCCTGCTGAGCCACTTGTAAAGACACTTTGGAATTGTACACCTGCTACTCTACAGTGAAACCTACAGGAAGCCAGCCTGCAAGGGGAAAGAAACCCACTAATGGACTAAATAGCTATCTTCAGGAGAAAAAAAAAAAAAAGGAGCTGATACAGCAGCTAACAGATTTGCTCTTTCCCCTCCATTTCATTTATTTACCAAATACTTCCACCACAAATGACTATAAAGAAATTGCTACCACCACCCCCTCAGTCCCTCAAAATAAAAGAAAAAATCTTTACATTTAAACTATTAACACAATCATCCATATATAGCAGGATCAGCCTAGCATTCTCATTGAAACTCTCACAATATTACTGGTTTGGAAGTTTTTGTACTCCAGCACTTGTGTTAACTCGCCAAATCTCTAATAACTTCAGTGCTGTGGGATTAACTTCAAGGGTCAGTAAAATTTATATTATTTCTAATACTGATGGCATTTAAAATAAGGTTACATAAAAGTCTTCATTTTTCTCATCCACTTTATGGATAGAGATGGAGATATTGCAATCAGAATTTATAGCTGATGACTAGTTTCTCTTCTCTTATCATTGGTAACAAGAAACAAAACTAGAAAAAAGTTAGCAGGTAAGAAACACTATTCAGTTTAATTAATTCATTCATTAACTCTTATATTTAAAGTAAAATATCTATGACATGCATGCAGCCATAAACAGAGCCCTCTCACAAAAAATAGGAAAATGTAGGGCTAGCAGTTACTTCACGATTCAAAGAATCCAAACTGCAGGGGTTTCCAACACCTCTGACAGGATCAGCGCTATCCATTATACCTCGTCGGAAAGAAGGGATCAGGGACACCGTCACATCATAAGATGGCAAACCATAACTTAAAACAATTAGGAAGCAAATTTTGCAAATTTCTTAAGGCTTTGCTTTCTGACACATGTACAATTAATATCCACTGCGGGCTACAGGTGGTTCCATATTTATTTTTCAAATGAATGTTACTAACCTGCTCGTCCCACAAATGTTATTTACAATCACATCTTTTATTCTTGTTTTAGTTGACAGGACAATCTCCTCAAGGATCTGGGCAGAGCTGATATATTTGATTTTCAGGTTATCTACTGCCTGCAGATACAAGCACTTTGATTGTTTACAATGCAGGAGTAATTGGTAACTGTTAAATAACTCCAGAGACTGATTTAAGAGTCCTTCACCTACTGCATGAAAGTAGGGCTTCATCCCACAGTTCCTAATCTGGCTGAATACTTAAAGATTTCACGACAAAAACAGGATATTAAAAAAGTAGCAAATGCAATCATAATCTAATCATCACATACAAGCATTATATTCAGTTTTAATGATTTCAAATCAATTTATATTTCAAAGTGGAAATTAAAATAAGAAGCAAGCACGTTCTCTCATTACACTTCCAAAATCAGCTACAAATATTAATTTGTGTAGCACCATTTAAAGCAGAATTTCTAGCACTGCTTTCAGCATCTCAAGCCAAAACGAGGAGACTAAAACAAAATTCAGCCAGTATTCCTATGAGAATTTCACATGTTATTTAATTGGTGATACATTACTTGTGATGGCATAGTTTCAAGTTGCTGACAATATCTAAAATAACTTTCAGAAGCATACGCCTGGTCTTGCACAGTCAAATAGAATTACTTAGCTACAAATAAATCTGGCAAAAAGTTGCAGAGGGCATTTTAACTATTTTCTGACACCATTTAATTGTCACTGAACTTTCCTGCTTCACAAAATGGCGTGGAAGCACAATACTGTTATGAACACATTATCTGTTGGCAGAACTCCTCTGAACTTAGCATTTGTACTGGAAAATAGCAGTGAAATGCACCATTGAAAATATTACGTGTTACCAGACAGCACCATCATAGATGCAGCCTAAATCAGATGCTAAAGCACACTGTGGGAGGCCATCCAGTTGGCACTGCAGTGAGCTCACCATGCCCATGTTTCACCACAGAGCACACATTCACCATGCTTTGAGGAGCAAGGTTGAAGTATGCCATAGGAGATGGGGTATCTCTTGTCATTCCCTGCCCTTCTGGCTTCTTTGGGGAATGCAGGGCCAAGACTTCTTCCCTGCCTCCATGTGAAAGCAATGTGGGTGGTTAAGGGCTGATCAGATGCAGCTTCCCACAAGAGCAGGTTCACCTGTTTGTGGATCAAAGGAGACACCCGTGGCAGAGCATCCACACCTGTGAAGCACTACAGCTGACCTAAGGAGTCACAGGATCCTCTTCTGTTTCACCTAAGTCTGACTGCAACCCCTCAATCTCATCGAGACAGAGCTTTCCTTCCAAGCAGAAAATTTAAGGAAAACTGAGATTGTTCCTAAATCATTAACAATGCCAATTTTTTGGGGCATAAACATACTTGTTAGCACATCGTAAATTAGTCAAGTGGAAGCCCAACACTTTAGAATTTACAGTCAGCACCACATGACACCTGGACTCCTGCAAATTCCAGGTGCCCATCCTGAAAGTAACGTAAGATACACAGCAGAGGCTGAGCCAAGTGATCTTCCAAGTAACCTGGTGGATACACTATCACAAATTTTACTGCCCATGGGTAAACCACAATATGTTCAGACCAAATCACAACTGATTTCATAGAGACATTTCAAACACTTTTCTCTCAAGAGAGAGCTGCCACTTTGAAAAATTTCAACCTGTTTACCCAGCTGCTTTGGTCGTACAGCTGTCATTTAGAAGGTCATAAACATTCCTTTTTATAAGGAGGTAACGATTTTACCTTCTCCTGCTGGACAGTTTTCCATAAACTATTGAAATAACTTTTGTGTTGAAAATTTACCATTAAAAATTTTAGAGCAGTATGTGAAAAGTTCAGAAGGTCATGATAAGTCAAATGCAGAAATTGTCTCTATTGTTAATTTAACCACTAGGCTCCCACGAAAATTCCAATGTGGAATTAGTAGCAAGCAAACAATAAGTAAAGCAAAAAAAAGTCTTTCAAGTAAAAAAAAAAAATCTGGCAACAAAAATCCTTTATAAGCTTTATAGTTAATGTGGAACTGTAAGAAAAAACACAAACATTTGGACACACTTGTAAATATGATAAATGAGGCAAATAGTACACCCTCACAATTAATTCTGAAACATTTCTTCTTTGTGTCTGCCTCAAACCATGTTTGGTTCAACACTAAATAAGAACTGATGATTTCCAACTTTTTATATGGAGGCAAGAATAAAATTTTTCAAGTTGTACTCAAATATTCACGTGTGCAAGAGACACAGAATTAATTGTTTTAGCATACTACTCTGGCTTATTTCTGTAAGCTTACTTTTCCGAATTTTATTTCTTAGACTAAAATAGTAGTTCTTATTTCTTGATGGAGAAAATCAGAGAATAAACAAAATGCAAAAGAAAGTGTCATTTCAGGGACTAGAGTTATTTGTATAACTTTTTTTCTCCTCTGTCCCACATTCCAGTTTGTTTAAAAGTCTTTCATGCATTGTACTATAACCTTGACTTTTCAATTATACATCAATCAGAAAAATATATATTAAAAAAAATTAAATTTATACAAGGTTGCTGAATGTGAGCTGAATTTTGCAGTCATATAATACAGAGAAAACTCTGTCTTATATGAAAGTATAAGAAAGTATTCATTAAGAGGTTTTGTTTTGTTTAAACATAAGATAATACATAAAAACACATGTAAACTGTATTTGTTGTTATATGCTGCATGAATTCTGTTATTATACTTTATTTTGACTCCATGTTACGAATAAACAAACTCCAGGTCAAATTTAAATACTCAAGTCTCATCTTGATCCCTCACTGTCTCTCGGTCGAGCTTCATTTAGAGTGGATAAGGTGTGAGAGAAGAGTAAAGGAGCTCGACCTGCAATTTATATCTCCAGCAAAAAAGATAATGTGAGATGCAAATGAAGTGAATAAAAAAAATAAACAAAACCAAAATAAATTAATTTCCTTTTAGGTTTACAATAGGTGCCCCTATACAAATCCCAGCAATATTTCCTTGGTCTTCCAGGTTCAGCCTCCACTGATCAAGATAACTCAGCATGATCATGCATACCTACATGCAAAGGAAAAATTATGAAAGTTTTATAGAGTTCATAGTCTGAGCCCTTCAAAATGGATTACTAGCATTTCTTCAAGAGATTTCAGGCCCCAGATGTTACAAACACATTTAAATCGGCCTCACTTCAGCAAGGATCATGCATTTAGTCTAGTTTTCTTTATACAAAAAATACTTCAGCTTCATCAGCCACAGATGAATTAATTAATTTTTTCAATAATTTAAACGATCTTTTTCCAATTTTTTATTAGCCCCAAGGTTCTTTCAGCAATATTGGCTCTTTCTCTGTTCCATAAAATTGTAATCAATCTCTATTCTTGTCATGAAAATGGTATTTGTCACTTCACTGAGAAAAAAATAATCAATACATCTTGCAGAGTAGAATAGGAGTTTAATGCAGTGAATTGATGTCTGTTAGAAAAATTTAGCTTGCCAGCAGTTTGGGACAAGCTAATAGAAAACCAGAAAATTCACTGAAGGTTGACAGATGAATACACAGACATGCCACAAAAATTAATATTTGGGCACTTTGTATAGCCTGTCATTTCATATGCTGGAGATAAAATAGATGTAGACAAGCATATCCCTCAGGAAATCATTTTGGTTTTTAAAAGGCAAAAGCCAAAAGCATATAAAAAAGAATTCTTTACTGTATTATTTTTATGTTTGTATAAGCTTCTGAAAAATAAGTATTCTGAAACAATCTTCCATTTAAATATTTTGTGACAGACATGATACCAAATATGAAAATACTATTGAGTGATAAAATAACACGAAGTTTCTGAGGCAATACTGAGTTCCTGATCCTTCCCGATACATTTCATCCTTCCAAATACAATGCATTGCAAACACAAATCAGAGCATTATTTCAAAAATTAGTACAGAAACTGAACAATAGTACTGCTCACTAAATGATCTGGATTGTGAAGAGGAAAAAAAAAAAAAGGCCCAAGTAAAATTTTCATAACCAATACCTAGAAAGAGATGCAGTCGTACATTTCACAACAAACACAATACCCTCGAAAGAGCTGCTAGAATTATTTGAGCCTGATTAAAAAAATGTTACATTTTAGGAATACAATCCTCCTTTCTGTCTATTGCCATCTGCAGAAGCTGTCAAAACACTCCACCTTCCAATTACACACTTTCTGTCTTTCACTTGCTCTAACATAAGCCTATAATCTGTTTAATTCCCTTGTTTGGTTGGTTTAATAAACAATGCTTTTAAGTAGCAGGGCTTGATAAACTCAGCATCCACAATAAGCGAGCTGCAGTTATCCCTCCCTCCAGGAGACCATCAGCACCACTGACTGCAGAGACAACACGCTGGCCACAGCAGGAAGCAGCACAGGGCACCCAGATTTGGACTTCTGCTGCACCACTTTCTGAATTCCATTATTCCTATGAAATCTTCTGATTCTGTGTTGGATATAAACAGGACACTGTCTTCAGGGTCCTGCATGTGGTTCCCAGAAAGCGCTAAAAGTATGAATTTTAAGACCTCAGGCACCCACCAGGTCAAAGAGAAGCAAACCGGTCTTTATATACCCAAGAAGGCAACCAGCTGATTATTTGTGGTAAAACGTTCATGCTGTCATTCCAGAGAGTTCAAGTAAGCCTGGCATATGAGCTCTGTTTCAGTAAGAGGAACAGCTTTTTATCATGTGCAAAAGAGCATTCTTGGACAAAAGGATGAGATGCAAATGATGTCAGTAATTTTACATGGAAACACACATTTAAACAAAAGGACAAAATTTAAAAGCTCATTGATTGTAAAACTGAAATAAGACCAGACAACAGAGGTCTACAATAAGGTGGAGATTGAAGAAAGTTTGCATCTTCTACTGCCTTCACCATTATGTCATGGATTTAAAAATTTACCCGTGTAAATTAGAGGTCTCCCCTGCCACTCCTGCACTCCTTTCTGATGGCAATGCTACTAGCCCTCCTTTCTGATGGCATCAGAAATTTGATACAGGAAGTGAAGAAACGTCAACATTACTGACATTCTCCAAAAATAGGGAACTTAATCTAATTTTGTTCTAATCTGTAAAAGAATTTGACCTTCAGCCTAATGAAAAATCAGGTCGAGTTTCCACCACAGCAAAATTTAAGTTAAGTGATAAAAGAAAATAAGCTTCTACTGAGACCATGCCAGCCATAATTTTGCGAGCCTAACACAAAACAAACAGTAACACTACTTGTAAGAAAGTTATGCATCCTTAAAAATAAGGATGTCATACTCCATAGCAATTTCACAACACTAATGTAGGAGGTCCCAAAAGCCAACTGTGTGGTCTTTATTTCACAACTGAGTTCCAGCCGCTATTGTACATTATAGCATCATGCAGGTGATGGTAATGACAAGAAATCAGTGTTGCATGTCACTGTCAACTTCTCCTGAGTGCAAACATTTGTAGTTCATGCTAGGAAAGGTAAAGGGTTATTACAGAAGGTGACAGAGTGTTAGTAGAGCTAGTTCAAAATAGGAAATGTTCTGTTATACACTGTCAAGTCTGATGCATCAGATTTGCATGTGTGGTGAGAAAAATGAACACACATGTTATGCCCTGGGAGTTACATATGTATTTTTGTCAGAAGTGCAAAGCAGAGTTTGGTGTAAATGCAAGCTGTTACAAAATTTATCAGAGCTGTAAGTGCTTGCAACATGACTGGCTCCACATGAATGTGTACACTGAATATCTTTCGTGAAAAGTTGCAAAGGTATAAGCATAAACTCAGTATTAAGCATGGATATTTTTTGTAATCACTATGGTGGGTCCTGAGGGAAATATGCCCATTGAATTTTCCTTGGGTTTTCTCAGATAATTTCTACAAGACTGATGATGAATTTGAACAGATTTGAAAGCTCAGTCCCACTGAGAAAAAGGGTAATAGGTATTTCCCAATTAAACTCTTTCAGATTATCTTACTGACAAAGGGACATAAATTTGAACCCACAGCGTACATTAAAAATAGATGAGCTTCTACTGAAGATGGTAAATTTTCAGATGTTTTTTCTTAATTTCACAGATATTTTTCAGTCATTTCTGCATGAACAGCCAGAAATTTTGCTGTACTCACAGAACAGACTAACAAGTGACAGCAATGGTTTGGAAACACCTTCCATCTTTAATATACTCCCCAATCATCAAGAGAGAATTATACCATGTAAACCTTTCCAGCACCTGCCATTAATGCAAATATAATCTATAGGAATCTGTTCTAATTTAAAGTCTTTTTCCTCATTCTCTAAATGCAATTGTAATGGAGTCTATTTCCTCTGAAACATGACATATTTCCAGGGTCTATGTGAACACTTTTTCCAATAAGATTCAAGAAAATTATGATGCAAGGTCATGATTCTTCATCCACTGAAGTTAATGAAAAGTGTATTCTGGTTTAAACTGTACAGAAAGAATGTCTACAAAAAAAATTTAATTGCAGCCAAAACAGTGGACTTCCAATCTAACATCTGGTCACTCATTAGGTAAACAGAAATCAAATGTCTACAAAATTTCTACAGCTTCATTTCCCATGCAACTCCAATGTTCATGAACACCAGCAAATATATTTGCCTCAGATGGAAAAGAGTTTTTCAAACATACCAATTAGGTCTCATCTGGATTTCTCATTTTGCTATTGACCAAGCAATAACTGTTCCTGCTAACTACTGAATCACTACTAGTTGAATTTGGATCTGATTTCTTTTATGAAATAGAAGGTTTTATACCATACAGATTTTCTTATCAGTAATCTCTTTCCCCTCACTTCATATTTGCAAATGAACTTAACTGATCAGCAGACAAGGGTTCATATGGTATTGAAGAAAACATATGACAAATATTAAAAAATTTCTTATTTCTTCTCAAAAATCTTACCTTTATTTTCAAGAACAACCATCATAGGCACTTTGCATAACATGCCCTTTAAAAACTATATTTAGTTTTAAGAGCAATCTTTGAATTGATCCTCATCCTGGTTTTTGTGAGGGGCATTACCTTAAATCTGTTTGCAGAATAACAGCAAGAAAAGGTGTTCATATGTACCCACAGTTATGATCAATTAAAGACAGTAGTGATGCCTCCTATCAAAGAATGAGTTGTCCTAGTTCTGTTTTGCTTCCCCTGTGAAGTGCGCTAACACTTCTCATTTGATTTAGAGATTTGAAGTCAAAGAATCCCCAAACTTGTCTGTTTGCATATTCATTGATGTACACCAGAACATTAGCCATTTTGATTTTTAAGGAAACTGCCTGCACTGATGAGTTAGAAATACAGAAAGGTATTTGACAGCAGACAAAATGGGCTAGACAGCACTCACACCTCCTCCCTAAACTTGTCTTTTTGTCTTCACATAGAGGATGTTTGCTGCCTAGCCCAGTCCTGTCTTTTCTGTGATTCTCTCCTCCTCAAAAGTATGTCAGGGAAAGAGCCAGCCTCCACAGACACCAGCAGAAGGAACCACGACTGAGCGGGATGTAAGAACGTCATAGCATTCATCAGCTGCCTCACTGTATCCATCCAGAGGGATCCATGAGTCGGACCTCAGTTCCTCCCAGAGAACAGATGAATGGAGGAGATGGCCACTGGTGGTCAGAGATAATACCTTGCACTTTATCATATCTTTCACTTCCCCAAGAAAGTCATTTCGGATCTTAACTTCTTAAACACTAGGATGCCAAGTAAACCCACAAATTCTTGTAAACTTGACAAAACTTTTGCTTTGTATATGAATGAGAAAATGATGACGAAAATAACTTTGGTGCTGTACAGTACAAAATGTTATAAGCCATTTAGTCAACTGAAATAGGTGAAAAATACACCATGTCCTTGAATTGCAGATTGGCATTTATTTCAAAAATAGTTTTGTGCAGGTATAATTAGTAATTAAAATGTTTTAAAATTTCTAAGGGATCTAGCAGTCAGGATTAGATTTAATCCTGAGTGTCCACAAATGAAATTCAATGGTCACATTTTAAAAAATTTTCAACCTAAACATTTTGTGAATTTAAATTTGAAAAAGCTGAAATTAAACCAAGTTACCAATGAACTTCAATCTACATACTTTGGGAATTATTTTTATGTATAGTTATGCATACACATGCAAGATACATGAAGCCAGGTCAAAAAAAAGTAAATGAAACTTCTCTGTTGAAGCTTTCCACTGATTTTTATGAGTCATTAGGATAAGGCAGAATGGATCCAAGAGTCAATATTAAAATTAATAGAGTATTTAGCCTGAAGGTCAACAACTTTGGTGGCCATCTGCCATATGGTGGTTGTGTTTCTCGCATTGTGCAGTTGCGTTGGTTTCAGTACCTACTGTGGACACCAAAGAAGCTCATGTACAAGGAAAACCCTTAATATGTAGAGACACTGACACTGATCTTGCTAAACACATACTCCAACAAGTCAATTGCAGAACCTGTAGCAACTAAAAAGGCCAATTTATATTACACTTGGACAACTGCTTCCCTCTAACAGCGGTATTTGGGATATTATCAATGCTATCCTGCTGCAAATTAAAGTTTGAGTTAACCTAACATGAAAAGTTATAGTTCACAAGATTTAATCATGGTACTGCAGTTCTGTAGGAATATGTCATAGCAAAGAACAACCTAATCCCAAAATGATCAAAATACCTTGCCATGGAATTAAGGCTGTCTTTATATCAGACATAAAGAATACATACATAGATTTTAAATAGACTGCTAGTCCAGAAGCATAGACCAAAGAAAAAAAGAAGCAAGCAAAGAGCTGTTAGCAGGTTAAACAAGGAAATACACAATAAGGATGTCCCAAAATCTTTAACTTTGGACCATATATCTTCTTAAAGCAAAAGAAAATATGTGCAAGACCTCAATTTACTATTCAATGCTGAAATTTTTCAAACACAATCATGTTATGCTTACAGGGCATTTTGATTGGGCAGAATCAAGACAGGTTAGATGCTGTAGCTGAGAATTCCTGTATTCTGTTCAGTACACGTTGTTTAAATTCCCAACTTGAAATACACATTAAAAAGCTGACAGTTCCGCTCTATGATGGCATCAATTTACCAGTAAATGTTGTTCAAATGACGTCATGAAATGCCATGAATAGAAATATTTTCTATAATTTTCAAATTGAATTAAAATTCTAGTGAAGAAGATAAATAAAATATTAAACCACTTTAATCATTAACTTCCTTCACTTTTCTGAACACTGGTAAAGCTATCCATTTTTATATGGGCTTATTCAATTTGAAGAGCAGAAAGATGCTCAAAGTTTATATATAGTGTGTGAGAATGGAGTGCTGCACTTATATTTACCTCGTGATTCAGTTCTTAAATCTATTACTTTACTAAACGTGACATGCTATGATTACTTCTCCTGAAAGGCTTAAACAAACAAACTATCAAAAACTCAGCAGCCTCTTTGGTGTTCTGAAAAAGCCACCTGATCTGTGCCTCAAATGTCACAGATACATTTCTTTCCTAGCTGCAAAGTAGGGGAAAGATTTTTAATTCACAGTTTGACTCCACACTACTTGCAGGAAGCCCACACGAGGACTTTCGCTTTTGTTTTGCTAATAACAGTACCGAAGATGAGGTGGTTGTCAGAAGCTCAAGGAGAATGCTTTCCTGTGGGCTGTTCTCCGTGAAGCTCTGCTCTGCTCCAGCTGGGGAAGCGAGGGAAAGGAGATAAAGACAGAGAAAATGGCAGAGACCAATTAGTCAACACAGCCTGTCAAGCAACCCAGCACTGAGAACCAGGAAGCTGCCTCACTGCACACCCAGCCACAGAAACAGCAGGTGGAAAAAATGTATAATTGGTCAAAGTGAAGTAAAACGTAAATGGCATTTCTCACACAACGAAAATGAGGTAAGGAAAATATCTTTTTTATGTTGTTGGGAAACAAAAACGCCACATAAAAAGAGAAGCGATAACCGCAAAGTTGGGATCTGATTAAGACCCTGAATCAATGATGCTGACATTATGTGGAATATGAAAAAGACAACTAAGAAAACAGAGTATTTGGAAAAGTATCAGTGCCAAGGACAGCACTGATCTATTTGTCTAACCTACACAGCAATCTTACCACTTTACTCAATCTGTCAAAATAATCTGAAAAAGCAGTACTCTAAATGTGAAAAGTGGCTGCAGCAAAACCTGGCACAAAATGCCTTCTTACAGAAAATTACAATAGGGGAGAAAAACATTTAAAAGTTGGGAAAATTATGGCAAGACGTAGTGGTTGAGGAAACAATCTTGAAAAAATACCCCCAAATATAACAGTCTGTGTGTGTCTACCACAGCAGTAGTTTTGGAAAGGACAAGGAAATGCCCAAATTCCCCTCTGAACTAATGCTCCAGAGAATCCTAATAAAGTAAGGTAAAGGCATGGTCAGATATTTAAGGGCTCTGCAAGAGAAGGCTTTACTTCTGTGTGTAGCATTCATTCAGGCAAAATAAAAGAACGAGGCAAATATACCTAAATTTTTTTATTTATTTTATTTAACCATTGAGGGCAGAAAAGACAAAACTAATTTGGGCTTACCCACAGTACTTTCATTTAAGGAACTAACTTCCATGAAATGGCTCTTGGAAGAGGAGCAATTAATTTCAGAGAGAAAAAACTCTTCTTCTCTATGCCAAATCAGATCAGAAGTTGTCTTTCTTTGAAAGGTTATTAAAACTTACTGGACTTAAAACGTCCCTCCTTGATCTCTTTACAAAGTCAGTTACAATCCTGCTTTAACTGCATGAAACTACAGTTTACTCTTGTTAGTCAGATAGTAATGAGACATGGCTGAGAAGACACAACACTGTTCTCCCTCTATTTGCGTAGTTCTGATTTGCAAAGTAACAATTAAAGTGTCACTCTGGATGGATGGAAAAAGCTGAAATTATGTTCATTTCTGAAGACATTATAAAAATAGAGTATAAACTTAGAACACACAAACATACATTATAAATAAAACCCTTTTTAAAATGCTCCCTCTATGTATTCCTCTGCCTATATATTCCCTATTTCCCATAGGGATACTCTCCATTTCCAATTCCACTCAATGAATATAATTTAAATAGGCACTGACTTTGAGTTCCTCTCGATTTAGAATAAGATAGTTAACAGTTTTCAAGTATTTTGACTCATTCAAGCATCAATAATATTTGCAGGTGAGGGGTGAAGGAAAATCATGTCAAAGCCAGGGGGAAAAAAATTAACTTAATTAAGAAGCTTGAAGCTGTTGTTCAAGTCATGCTATATAATAGTTAATGTTTTTATACAGTTTTCAGAGACTTGGCCGTATTTGGTACTTTGGTGATTAAAAAGGTGGACCTTTAGGGCCCTAAATGGCTCGGGAAATATGCTATACTATTTCACAGAAGTATTGACTGAGGCAGTAAAACAAAAAGAGAATCTTTCATCATGGCTGTCTCTAAAATTAATTTTAACATCAAATAGATGCAAAAAGTCATACACATACATATTTAAAACAGTCTTTCAAAATATCAGTACATCTGTCTTGTAGGAGTTATTGCTCTCGGTGAAAACACTCACAGCAGAACAGGGGCTTCTGATAATTAGTTGAGTCAAAACAGGCCTACTTATTGCAAACAATAAATTAAATAGAAATAAGATTATGTCTTACTTCTCCCTTCTACTTTTTTTTTCCTTGAACAACAAGACATTGCCATTGTGGCATCCTGAAAAGCTGAAATCTCTCCTGTGACTTTCAATCACAATATCACAAGCACATTAACAATATTATTCCTATTATTCCTGACTATTTCTCACTCAAAAATTTACCTACATTAAGTATAGAACTGTAAAAGTGGTATCTCTCATGATTACTATAAAATTAAAGACACAAGCAGTCTATATGCATGCAACAGAGGTACTACTACACATGATTAACCTAGTAGAAATTAGTATTCTCACATGGTGCTTCACTGCGCACTTGCAAGAAATAATACCAAATAATTCAATAAAGCGGTAATTAAAAACCTGTCTCAATTCTCCTGGTACTGTGGCAATCATGCTCCCACAACCTCGCAGCTGAGCATGGAGCACTCATCTGCCTGCACTGCACTGCAAAGAAACAATCCACCCACCACTGACTCCTGTTGTTTCATAGGGGATCCAATTACTGATATCGTTCTGACACTAGAGATTAGCTGATTGCCAGTTCAGTGTGCTTACAAAATCTTATGTGTCACAGGAGGCTCTTTACTTGTTTCTGTAAGACAAACAGTGGGTTTTTTTAAATCTATTAAAAGCCCACTAGAATATATTCTCTCTCATGTGTAGCAGTTCAGCCCCATTCTGTTGGACTCAAAGAAAATTCCTCCTTTAAAATTGTCATAGAAATAAAGTGTGGTGACAGTAACAGCAAAAATACACTTTTAATTGTGCTTTTCAAAGAAGAGATTTAAGAGAGGCAGAAGCTATATATGCCACTATTTTAGCACTCAGAAAGACCACAGATCTTTGTAAAGTCTGAGAGCACAATTAAAATTTCTTCTAATTAAAAAGTGCTAATGGAACCTTGCACTGCTCGTTTTCCAAATCTAAGAGCACATTGGAACAAGGACTTGTGTGGAAAACAATGGTTTGGTTTTTGTTAGAAAGTGCTTTTCTAATCCCCAATGCTGTAAATAAAATTCATTAGGACTGTATAATACCATTCAAATGAAATATATCAGTGGGGTTCCAATGCAGTTTTGCTGTTCCAGCTCTTAAACTGAAACAAAAAGAAGAAATGGAAAGGCAAAATACAGGTTGGGCAAATTAATATTAAGGCAAGAAAAGTCAGATACTAAGGAAGATGAGCAAAAAATACTTCTATTTTCTCACCACCAACACCAGCATTCTTACAGGCAGACATCATAACGACTGCTGGTTATTCAAGTGCTTAGGCTGTATCTACATATGAGAAACCAAGAATACCATTTTTAATGCTCCAATGAACTTTACCATCCATTCTAGAAAACAATGTCTTCATCAGCTGTGACAAGACACATTTTATTACTCTGATTACCATAGGATTTTACTGTAAATACACCTTCTCTAGAGAACAGAAGCTTAAATTGTGGGAAATGATGCAATGCTACATAGATTTAGAATAAAAGGGACTTTTTTTATTTATGCTATGATATCCAAAAAAAAACCCAGAAGGGCATTTTACAATCCCCAATTTAATTAATTTCCACAAATCTTCTTTAAATAAAAATGGATGTTAACCCATAAATTTCTGTGATTTAATTTTATGTAATGACAATATGCAAATTTTGTTTCAAATTATTAGAAAAATATTTCATTCACAGCACATGAACAAAGAATACTGCCAAATAACACAAAACCAGGGCTAACAGTATTAAACAGACGTGCTGCATTCTCTTTTAATACCCTTCTTGCAAAAAGACAGCTGTGGAAACTTGCCGGTCAAAAGTATATTTAGGTTTTATCTTATGCCCTAACAAGAGCAAAGTAAGAGACACAATTATAAAACACATCAGGGTAAGTAAGCCACTGCAATTCAAAGTTTTTAACCTCACTGTCCCTCAAGCACAGTATAAACACAGAGGTGACCTAGACAGGGTGGGTAGGGATGCCACAAGCCATATTTGCTACCTCTTTGCTCACAACAAGGATCACTAATCTGCCTCTGACAGAAGTCTGCCTACCTTATTCCCAGAATCTTCAAATAGGGATACTGCAGCATCTCTAATCCATCAGCTACTGTGCTCCACTAATTTTTCACTTACAATCATTTCCCCAATGTCTAACTTAAACCTCCCTCACTAGAACGTAAAAACATTCTTCTTCTTCTTCTTCTGTTCCCCACAGACAAAAGGACAGTTTAGTACTTTCCTCTTTGCAACAATCTCTCATGTATCTGAATCTCAACCCAAAATCTTTTCTTCAATTGACTAATTCCTTCAAATTGTGAATTTGGGGAAAGGTTTCTAGAATGCTCACTATCCTGGTTGATTTTCTTTAGACTTGCATGGAAGTCATAGATCAACTAAAGTATGACAAGGAACTACAAACATACTGTTAACTTCCACAGCACTGTCCTTTCCATTGCCAACATACACAAATGGTACCAGCCTACTGCACTTAGAACTTGCTGAGTGCTGCTGTTCTTCAACTAAAACTGCACCTCAGCACTTTTTACTAATAAAACTGTTGAATGGGCAATAAAGATGAACATACGGTTAACTTAAAATCAATTTCACTAAAAAGCCCCAAATCCAGACCTCATTAATTTAAATTTTGCACTCTGTTTTGTGGTGTGACTTACCCTTGCCTCACCATATCACCTAGCCAAGGCACATTGTTACTGAAGAGTGTTATTTCATTAGATAGGTACTTATTAGGTGAACAGACATTTCACATACAACCATTGCAAGTTGCTGTGCAAAATCAGGGGGCGCAAAAGTAAACATCATGTGTTCATACACCTGAAGAATGTTAAATCCATTAAATAAGAAATATAAGGAAGTTCATTATCTTATGAAGATAACTAATTCCTTTTGAAAGAAGAGACAATGACTGAGCTATAAGCAATAGGAATGTTCTAGATTGGAGGGAATCTCTTGCTCCTTAAATCTCATATGGATTACGTGTCACTGCTCCCCCAGCTCTTGTTAAACATTATCAGCTAAACTTGTTAGAGAGTGTTCCCAAGGCAGGGCTCCTGGAGCATTGAACCTAAAGCATCAAAATAAAAGTGAAGTAATTACAAATTAACCATAGGTGAGTCCACATGAAATGTTAATTTTAAACTACATTATTGAATTACATCATCCATCATTAATGAAACACCAAGCCTCTGACTACATACCCTTCACCAATTCAAGGTGTATGTGATTAGGAAGAATGATTCTTTTTCACTGAAGCAATGGGACTCTATCTCGATACTTGCTCCAAGTATTTTACCATCCCATATCACCATCATTGTGACTTTGGCAGAGCATTCTTGCTCATCAAGGTTACCCAGAACCCTGAGCAGATGTACTACAAAATAGAAATGTATGTATGAGATAACACGTTCCAGGTAGGTTTGCCATTCTGTGGCACTAAGCATTTCCAACCACCCATCAACGGTAGAGTTGCTATTTGCATTTTTGTACTCTGCATGAAAGCACTACAGATGCCTGTGGCAACAAAGGAAATGCAAAACTTGCTGGAAGAAAATAAATAAAATAAACCATTTCCTGTGGGACAATTCAAAGTCTCACCTCATCATCCTGAGACATCAGGGATTCTGTGTTGCCTCTGTTTTTTATTAATAATGCAGCAACACTCTTTCAACTACTCTTTCATAAGAGGAGCTTTTCCTTTGGAGGTGATATGAGTCATGTGATTACCTCAGTCATCTGGAGTCAAAGGCTAAAAACTGATAGAGGTTCTCACTATCAACTAGCTTATAATTTGGCACCCAGAGAAGCAGTAATAAATGAGTGTTTATCTACTCAATGGGGAATTTCATTTCACTCTCTGCCCCCAAAGTCATTACCTGCACAATAGGAATGAGCAATGGAAATTCACAACATAATAAACTATTACAGGCTTACTGTTTCAACAGCATCTCAAAATCATTTTCTGGACCGGAAGCTATAAGCGAACTGTGCTCCACAAGAGAAATTTGTTGATATGATGAAACAGAAGGTATTGGCATCTCCTAAGAACAGAGAAGAATTTTATACTCCACTTAAACAGTTTTTTCTGTTCTCAGTATTGTTTTCCTTGGTGAAGAGAAACATTAAATAGTCTGAATTTTCTTTTCTGAGAAATCATTATAATAAAAGTGTTACTAAGCAATATTTGTGTAAGTCTTTTTTATCTAATTGAAAGTTGAAAGACATTTTCTATCTTGTTGAAAAAAGCTTATGCAATCAAGAGGGTAAGTAATAAGAAAATATTGTTCAATTAACTTGGTATACCATTTANAAAAAAAAAAAAAAAAAACAAAAAAAAAACTTTTAGCATAATAACCACTCAAAATCCTGCACAAAAACTTACTCTGAATAATATTTTTTTTCTAAAATTGGCAGCTTATCAGGGAAGAAACAAAAATATTTTAAATATAACAGCACTGAAAATGGTCAAAAGTCATATTTTTATTCAGTATTTTTATGGAATGTATTGGGGTATAATTTTAAAACTAAGATATGAAAAGCTGTCACAGTTTCTAGCAATACCTCTCTACTGCCTTAATCTTAACAACCTAGATTTGCTTCACTGTTATATTTGTTTCAGCATGAAAAGCATAATATTTCCCCCTTTTTTCATGTTCTGTAGAGATATTTCAGTCTAGAAATCTAAGATTATCTAGTCCAGTACTGATATCACTGAAGTAACTGTAGTCATCTTGTGATCCCATGTGAGGAAACACAGCAAGAAAATTATGTAGTCATTAAGGGAGCAATAGAAGCCACTTACTTAAATTACTGTACAGTAATTCAAAAGAATACGAGGAGAAGGGATGCTTGAGGCTTATGCTTCTTTATTCTGTAAGCCTTGAATGTATTATCTGCCCAAACCTTGGGAAAGAGACCACCTGGTAACTCCTTTTTAAGCTTAAGTGAAATCAGTAAATTAGTATTTCTGCTTTTTCTAAAATGAATTTTTTCTGAGCAGTTAATATGGTATCTACAGTTTTTTACTACTTTAAAGTGGCTAAACTAAGTAACTCCTTTAATGTTAAAATAGGCAAACATCCTAGCTCACCATGGAGATTTTTCTGTTTGTCTTCTTAAATCATAAGGGAAAACTGGAAGTGAGGATACCATCCTTTCTTTGACCAAAGGAAAGTAATTTCTTCTAAGAACATATTTGACTTAATGAAAATATTTTTCCTTTCCAAAAGCCTACTGACATGAAAACTTACTCATTTTAATTTTTCCCTGTCTATAAGAAATTAAAGATCACAGAAAGAAACAGACAGCTCCAGAAAATTTGCAGTGACAATCAAGTCCTGATCCTAGACGGTACCAGCTATGTGTACAAGTCATACAAGTCCCACCAATCTGGTTGATTTCAGTCACCATGGAAAACTCACACCCTGGACTTTTTCAGTCTTGCCTTCAGGTCCAGAATAGAGACTACCAAATTCCTTTGCATTATTCAAATTATCTCTCAGGCAATAAAATAAATTGATTAGATGTTTTTCTCCATGCATAAGTGGATAGTGTTCTCCACCATGATGTTCACACGTCATTCTCAGCAGAGGAGAACATGACCTCTCTGTGCAAATTCCAGGGCATTCCCATATGATCAGCCTTTGTACTCGGACAGTATAGAGTGTGGAAATATTTTTTTCCCTTTTTTGTGCACACTTTTTGACTAAAGGAATAGTAGATTTCAGTCTTCAGCTATGAAGTGTGAACTTACTTTTCACTGACAATAAAGTTGCAAAGGCTTCACATTGCACCCGAACATAATTGTAATAGCCTAGAAACTTGCATATTCAAGAAAAATATCAGAATTGCTTATGAGGCCTGGCTTATACTTTACAGAACTTGAGTAATTTTTTATCAAAACTTGACTTTTACCTATCATTGACTTATAATATCAGAATATATTTATCAGAATATATTTACACTTAGAATCATTATTCTATCTCAGAATATATTTACACTTAGAATCATTATTCTATCTCTGTGCTCTCTGATACTGACTGTCTGCAGCAGGACTTTCACTAAGAAGACTTCAGAAAGGCTGAGGGAGATACAGGAAGGTGCAGCAGAGAAGAGAGAAAAGCAGGATGGATCAGACCTCAGCATTTATCTTTGATGGTGAATCTGAAGATTTAGTGTTGCTCAAAGTCTCCAAAGAAGAGCAAAAGGTGCAGAAAAAAAATCCCTGATGTTATTTTCTAAACAATGATTTCAGGACACACTAATTAATTTTTCTCTGCTAAGAAAGAGGAGTGGACAACCTAAATTTCAAAATCTTCAAATTCTCTATGTGAATCAGAAGGCTGCATGCATGAAGGGAAAACACTGACATTCATTTTGTATAATGGTGCATGTCTTGAGAGGAATTGCCACTGGAATATTATTCCCACTCTGCATGTCAAACATTAATATAAAATCAATATGGACCCACGTTTTCAACATTTTTCACGCACCTGTGTTACCCCCTCAGAGGGTTTTGCCACTACACTTGGCATTTGGCTGCCCCAGGACAAGGGAAGAGGTTCACTGCAACCCTCCTGCTCAGCACAGCATCGCTGCCAAGGGTCGGCAATGGCTCAGCACGACCCCAGCATCTGTGGAGGGAAAGAACAAGGTGAGACAAAGGTGATTGGTGGTAAATTTGCTGCTCTGTCAGCAAGTCCTGAAAAATAGAAAGTAAAAAGGGTGTTTTTCACAATACAGATGACATCCTCGTTTGAAATTATACAGTTGGAGTTGCTTTGTGACAAAGATACGTTGCTTTGTCTTAAGACATGACAGGAATAAACCCACAAAAACAGCTAACCTGCTAAATACACTTATGCTTACATAAAAGCTTGACTTGAAAGATCCCAATTTTTTTCCCCAAAAACATAATTTACTTTTGAACTCATAATAAATTAGCCTTCATTTCACGGCTGAACTAGCTCTCAAACAGGCTCTACACTTCAGTTTACCTCATGATCAGACATGGTCAAAAACATTAGTTAATCAAAAACATCACAGTTTTGAGGAAAGAAAACCCCAGAAAATCACATCACACTATCTTTTTCTTCAAATACGATGTAGCAGATCTCCCTTTCTGTTTACACTCTCCTGGAACACTGCTCAGGCAGCTGTTTTTGAGCTCAATGTCCAAAAACTGCCAGTCTCAGAAGAGCTTCATTTTCCTGAGCATGCCTGTGAATCATCGGCACCTTTCAAACCTGGATTTGAGGAGACTCCTATCTAAGTTAAAAGGTATTTAAGCATGCAGTTCTAACACATTTCTTCTGGATCTGGTATTGGTATGCCAACCTTTTTTAATGTATGTAATCAAAAAATTACAATAGTCTATTATACTCAATTGAAATTACAGCAGCTAAGGCCACTGCTTACTCCTCGTTGCTGATATACTAAATCATTGCTCCTAAATATGGTGACCTAGTGCTCAAAAATACACTCAAATTCCCATCTGCATTTTGTTCCTGGATATTTTGCTTTATGGAATGGAACTCATTTATTTCTTCTTCCTCCACCTCAAGCTTCCAAACATTTTTTCTGAGGCCCGTGGGAGAAAACCACAGCTAATTTCCATGACACAGATGGGAAAAAGATCATAACCACACAGGTAACTTCCTTACCTTCACTGGCTGCAAAAGTTACCACACTCAGTTATCATTGGCAGGATGTTAGATATATTCTAGTCCAATGAGATCAGGGAGAGGACTATTCAGAGAAGCAGCTCCTGCACACCTTGTTACTGAAGAGGCAAACGTCTTCCCAATAGCATAGGAAACACATGTGACAATTTCTACTGCAGCTTCTACTGCTAAAACTCAAAACTAAAGCTTGCTATCCTGGACCAAAATATTTGGGTTTTTTTTTAAAAACAAGATTTTCAGAAGAAACGGGATCTCTGTGGAGAGATGACACCATGTTTGGTGTCATCTGCGGATGCATACTGCAGCAGATCCTGTATGGGGACGCCAGATGAACTCACAAACTTGTGGGGGCCCATAGTAATTTATTGCTTTCAGTTTCCTAACACAACAGCTTTTAGAACCAATAAGGCTATAGACAAACTAAGAAAGCCCAAGGAAAGTTTAGAACTTACTGGATTTGTGTTGTTGGTTAATAGCACACGATGTGAAGTCATCTAAACTTGGTACCACACACCCCTTTCCTTAATGCATGAGATCTTTTGTTTTAATCAACCTTTGTGATGTTTCTAAAAACATATTGAAACTTTTCAAAAATCTGAGAGGATCTTATCAATCAGGGCACAGACAAGTCTTTTCACCAACCACTGACCTGCAACTTTGTTCAGGGTGGCTGGTAGAAGAGGGTGAGTGTATGTTATGGATGCGTGACTAGACAGAAGTTTGGCCAAAAGAACTTATGATTATAAAAAGAGCCACATCTTTTGTAGTCAAGAGAATCCTGCATTATAGAATCCTGCTTATAAAAATAGCCTCCACACAAAAAAATTCTCATTGGAGCCCATTTTATAGGCTTTATAATGGTGAAGGACCAAACAACCCCGTCTTGGAACGAAACCCATGGTTTCAGACAGCAAAAGAATTTCCAAAATCAGTGTTTAGACAGAATTCTCTCTCAAAGGTTAATTTGTGAAGGTAGAGCATCCTGCTGAAACTTAGGCTTCCCTCACTACTTCTGTAAAAACAGTCAAAGAATGAAATATCTCAAGCAAAAATTACTGTATAATGAAAATAGGAAATTTATACAGATATACGCAATGTTTAATTAAGTAAAATAATCACCGTATCTTTTATTAGTCAAATTTTCCAAGTACTCAAGGCTCCCAACCTAAACCCACTTATCAGGAGCTGAGAAGTTAGCTGTTTCTTATTCCTAACTAAGAGGCATGGGAATTCCTCTGCAATCTATTGAAAATATCACTTGCCTATGTACTGGCGCCTGCTTAACTAAAAGAAAGCTATTGAAAGTACCAATTTTGCTAGTTTTAATTTGATACAACTTTTTTTTTCACGCATGAACAAAAAATTATTCTTTTATCCCAATAAAACAGAAATACAAACTGCAGGAAACAATTCCTTCAGTCCTCATGGAATAGGCACTAAAAGATTCAACAAAAGTTATTATCTCACACTGTACATTTACTATTAAATTATTGATGAGCTGCTTCTATTGTCATTTTTACTTCTGCTGCCAGATATTAAAGCAAATACTAAATTTCTAAATACACCATGCCTAGCGGAAAAAAAATCATGTTCATAGGCACCAGGATTCTCTGCAGTCCCAAAGGGATTTTCATAATCTCACAGGTATCTTCAAGTCCTAGAATTTGCATTCTGCGTCTCAGCTCAGCTTGCAGATGTTTAAAAATACATGCAACAAGACAATTCACTATTGGCTACACATCTAAGAGGTTCAAACATTTGAATTATTCTGCCTGAGGTCAACTACAATTTATATGCCAAATTAGGTTGAAATCAAGCTAGGAAGAGCTATGAAACACTAAAATCTTTGGTGCTTGGGAACTTGGGGCTATTTCTGACCAATCTGCACCATCTCCGATCTTCTTCCAGGAAAAGAAGGCATTTTCAGGAATCAAGTATGATTCCTAAAATAAGCTTACAACTTATGAATCCATAGGGTCCAGTGATTTAAATTTTTCTGTGCAAACAGATATACAATGTGGATTAAAATAGTGAAATTTTGAAAGAGTGCTCCTTGGATTTTGGAATTCTAGAAAACAAAGGATGCACATGCCATCACATGTACTTGCATGCCAAGAAGATCTGCAATAAAGACAAATAGACATGGTTCCCTGGGCTTTAACAGTCTATACTGCCATACTGTTTAATATAATCAGAAAATATTTTCTAGGAACTCAGGTTCAAGGCTTCTAAGATGTATACATCTAAGTGGTATAATTCCACCAGAATGTTATAATGTATACATCAGTACTAACATTATACACACAAACACACACACACACACATATATACATATATATATGTTTCAATAATTTAGTCATTTACCAGGAGAATTAATGTACATCCCAATAGGTATGGGCTATTTTTTGCACAATTCAAAATTGTGAAATAGTAACTCAAGTAAACATACTATTTTTACTCTAAAATAATTTTCCATAAATTTCTAAATGATGGAGGATATTTCATATAACTATCTCCTGAAACCTTTCAATACAATTAAGGTAGAACTAAAGAGAACTCAAGTGATTCTTCTCCTCAGGGATTCATGTTTAAGTAAATTCCCACCCTTCCACCTAAAAACAATCTTTGCTTTCTATTTTCTTGGAACAGATAACACCAATATTAAAACTAGTCTTGGGAAGGGACAACTTGAAACAGAATTATCCATAAATGAAAATGCTAATTAAACTAGCATCTTTTTTACTAAATATACTAAACCTCAAAGTCCAATAAGGAATTTTAAAAATCTAAAGTAGCTATCAGCCTTCAGTACTGTTAATGTCTCTCCCACTCACCTAAGCCCATCCCCAACAGCTTCCCAGTCTTATCTTAACTTCTTCCCGGAACAGAGAATAGAATAACGAAAGAACAGTCGGAAATAGACTGAGATTCCCTTGTAGATATTTGTTATAAGACTGAAAACTCAACACCATAATTCACTACATTCAGCCACATTTTCAGAAATAATCAGCATAAACCTCGAATTTAAGCCTCAAATATGCTTTAATGGGCTGATTCAAAAAATATTCAAGATTGCCATCAATCAAGAAGCTACAGAAAAAAATTAGTATAACAAGTAATTTCTGGTATTTTTTCTTCCTTAATTATAAAATTTTTAATAGAAAATCAAACTTTAAATAGATTTCATTCAGCCAAAGCTCTCTTCCTGTAATTAAAAAGAAAAAAAAAATCCTTATCAGGGAGGGAAAGGGTCAGAATCTATTAAATCTCTCTTGTCTGACACAAAATTACAAGTGTGACGAAAAAATCTAGCTAGCCTGACACAAAATTAAGCTGCTCCTGGTAGAACTTTAAAGAACACAAACCATCTCAAATGCAGTAGAGGAAGCCAGAGGATGCAGTTTCTAGAAGTGGGATCCAAGATCCCAGTTGAATTCGTTCCGTAAGCACGGAGTGCAATGATAATGATGTAACTGAATTCCTTCAAGAGACTTAGAGCTGCACAAAGAGACAACTCTGGTAAAAGATCCAAGTTGCCTGATCACTAGGGGTTCCTAATGAGCACCTGTGCATTGCCTCCTTCTGCAAATCAGAGCAAAGGCTGAATACAATAATTTGAGAATTCCTTTTCAGTGCAACCTTTAAAAAATACAGAACTATACACTGATATAAGCATCTGATTTCTGGAGAAAAAAAAATGCAAGCTGCCTGACCTCCAAGAATAATCTTGCCAGTACTGTGTATGCTTGTCCTTGACCATGACTCAGAGCAGGCAGTCAAGGAGGATTATAAAACTAGGACATATTCTCATTTTCTGGTTAAACTAGAGATTTAAACTTAACTTGAATGAACAGGGTACATCATGACAGTTATATTTTATAGCCACCGTGATGTCTACCCACCAAGAACCTCACTAATTCCATTTTTAACTTACACCTTTGTCCTCCTTAATTTCCTCTGGCACTGAGTTCCACAGCTCAGCTTCACACTGCCAGGAAGGGTTTTAAAACTTGTTCTTCCTGGGCAGCAAAAGAAACACTATCTTTTCTGGTCACCGTCTCCTCACAATGCCCCGGTGTAAGGAGAGCCAAATCTGAACTAATTGTATCACAGGACAGAGAGACTTCTCTTCTCCCCTCCCTCCAAATTCTTGTTTCAACCAGTTTATCCTGTGAACACAGAAGTAAATTCCTTTTCTAAGAAACTCTCTCTTCCCAGCACGTTCCTGCCAGGAGGCTTATGACTGCTCTAGCAGTCAACCCTACTACGTTATTTTGGTCCACAAGTCTTTCCTGATCTGACTCTATTTAAATTAAAGTTATGCTTCTATTTAAATTAACCATAACATTTGTGAGCATTAAAATCACCATGCAGAAAAGTCCTCTGACCTGCTAGATGATTTTTTTACCTTAACAAATATTTAACCTGGCCAAAACTGACACTTTATATACAATCCCAAGAAAGCAAAAGGCTCAGGGACCAGCTCAGAAGAGGTATAAAACTCCTTTGAGACACAGTATATTTATCCTGAGCCCAACCAAAAAAGAATAAAATGGAGAGAAAGGAAATTGATGGAGAATGATAAAGTTTAAAAATAAGACACAATTTCTTTCACTTAAAGAGAACTGTTGATAACTGAACCAATGGCCAAGGGAACACATTTGTCTATATTTCACCAGATTCACTAAATCATTTAGTGTGACATGGAAGATATGATAGTTATAATGAGATGATATTAAGAAGGGAAAAAATAAGGTTGAACAGTAGAAAATATCATCAGATAGTGACATTTGTTAAACTAAGAAATGGTCCTCTCTGTCAATGCACTTTACATTTCTGAGAATGTTTAAAGACAAAAGATAGGGAAAAAAACCCCAAAACATTTAAAGAGAGGATTCTACATGGAGGGCAAAACCAACAATTAAATAGGTTTTCCACCATGTTAATCCCCTTCTCTTGTAACAAAAGCTGTACAAAACTGACCTCTGCCTGAAACACGCTCTACAGAGTTGCAAATGCTGATGGATGGCTATCATATACTCACCAGGCAGACAGTCCTGTGGAGCACAGATAATTCGAGAGATGAATCAGATTAGCTCAAGTTGCTTCAAAACCCCCTCCTCTCTCTCTGATTCTCTCCCTCCAAGGGCACTATCATGAGTGCAACATTCCAGAACAATGAAATTGGTAAAGCAACAAAAGAAAAATGCATAAGTATGGATTAAAAAAACCTACACAGAAGCAGAACCAAGACTGCAAAATTGCTTCCTAAATATCTCTTCCAAAAGGAACATTCAGAGAAAAAGTTAAAATTTGCTCCCCACAACCTGAAAAGTGCCCTGCAATAGTACTACCATAAGTTAAATCTCTTACATTCCTACAGACATGTGTTAGGACCATGAGTATCTAAGTGAATGCTATCAAAACTGTTATCTTTTTTCCTTTAGTGTGACTCATGCCAGCTGGACTAATCTAAATATTATTAAACATCATTAATTATATTAAGTTTAGGCTTAAATTGTGCCAGCAGGGCTAGTTAAGAAAAAGAACATAAAAGATAATATTTTAATTAATTATGTTACCAGGCTGTGGTGATGGGTGCTACCCTTACTACATACATACAGTCTCAATTATTTTCCACAAACCAATAGGTATGTCAACCAATCCTTCTGGCAGCACTTTCACTGCTGTTGTGTGGTGCAAAATTTAAAAGGCAATCCAGGCAAGTCTATAATGTGCTATAAAAATTAGGAAGTATTTAAGTGCCTAGATCACCTTCTCAGAGGACCTTCCACACTTATCTGACTAAATTTCATTGACTGTCCCTGGCAAGTGACCTGCTTTTTGTACTGACAGCAGTATAACCCTACTTTTATTCTGGCATTCTCTAAGAGATACTCAAAACAGCACTTACCAGCACAGTGCTGTGGAAGACCAATTCTAGGACCAGAGGGATTATTTTACACCAGTAAAAATGTACTGAAAATTGCCTTTGCATATTGTGGTACCTACACCATTGCAACATTCAATATTTTTATGAATATTCTAAACTTACACCTGTGTATAAGTACAAATATATGTATATGTACAGCAAGCTATAGCAATTGATGCATTTTGCAGTTGGTTTTGTTGTTGCTTTTTATGAAATAATGATGTTTATAGTCTTAGAAGCTTTTCAACGGTGACAAATACAGTATTTTAAAAAGTCAAATTGTGTATTTCATGTCAAATCTAGCATGCCTCTGGGAGGACAAATCAGCATCTGTTACACTTTCAAGTCTGCAAGCACAATTGTTAAGTATATTATGATCAACAGGAGGAATGCAGAGTACATCAAAGGGAAAAATAAAACTCCTGATAGATAGTAACTATTTTCTTCTTTTCTGTAAGAAATACTAAGATGATGGAAATCGCTCATCCTTAATCACTATGAATTAAAATAAGACTTAGCTACTCATTCCTCAACACCTTACTCCTTTTCCTTTCTCTGCTTCCAAAACAAGACTGAGAAAAAAGGAAATGTCTGTGTAATGGAAACCTACATAACCTTCAACAATTTGCATTTAGAGGTAAATCAAATTTATTTGATTTACACTATAATGGTGCTTCAGTTCTGGTAACTTTTTCTAAAGGTTATTGAATTTTTGTACGACACTTTAGAAGAAAATTTTATTAAATGCACAGAATTCAAATGCCCTCCTTGTGCATATGCCCTTTTCCAGCAAAATAACTTTTCTCGCTCAAATTAACCAGACACTTTGTTCTCTGCTCCCACTTGTCCACACAAAGAGATTTTTTCCTCTAAAATTTCAGAAGTGCCTCTCATCTGACGTATGAAGTGTTAGAGTTTATTCTAACTGAACTTTACTTAAATCAACCAACAGTGCTCCCAGTTCCCACAAACTGTTGATTTCTGATCTTTGCCACCACTTGGTTTCTCTGGAGAGTTTTGTCAGCAGCATCACACAGCCACATGTTCACAGACATGCCCAGCAGATGCACGAGTGGCCTTAGGGAGGAAATCAGACTGGGTACAATATGAAAAATAGGAACATTCCTGTGCACATGTGACAGGACAGAGAAGGCAGAGACTGCACTACCTCTGCCCCAGGTTTCCCTGGATTCCAGGGATGGAACAGGACGCCTCAGTCTGAGAAGAGGCACGCAAACACAGAAGGATATCAACCAGTTGGTTTCCTCATTTGGTTTAGCAACAGCATGGATGGGAACTGACATATTATATTAAGCTTGCAGTTCCCACCTCTCGAGTGTACTGTTTTTTCTTTATTTTCAATTTCTCAATAGATTTTTAAAAATTGATTAAGAAGCTGAGTCAAAATCTCATCTAGCTTCTGTATTCTAAAGGTTAATACAACCATCCAAGCATCACATTAACATAACAGCAGCAAAAATCAATCCAGCATGAGACTGAAAGCATTAAATTCATCCTTAATTCCAATTATGGCCTGTTGTATGTTTTAAATTTTATGGAAGAAATTGATACAATCATAATTTCCCACCTCCTAAACCCTTTGAGGAGAAAAAAAAAAAAAAGTAAAACAGAGACTTGGCAAAGAATTCCCTTATTGACTGATCCACAATGACCTTCTTCTAAGATCTTTCTTGGAAAAGACTTCATACAAGTTTTCTTGAAACATTCTAAGGTCTACATTAGAAGTTGTCAGTGTAGGGACAGCACTGTGAAGGTTGAAGAGAAACAAGACAGATAAAGGGAATAAAAGCCTAGCTCATGCTTTCCATATGGATAAAACACACTAATTTTTTTTTTAATGCAGTAAAATATACACCTATTTTGCCACAGTTAATATCTAGTGCAAATTCATGGCTTATAAAGAGCCTATGTGCCATCCTTGAAATTACTGCATTCAAAAGGATGAAAACAGGAGTAGAAAAACACCTTTAAAATGCATTTCACATTTTCTTCTAGTCCAAAATTACAATTACTACACACTTTATAAGCCTGCAGCCAGTTTCAGTAAACTGCTACTTACAGGTCTCGCATGACAGCCAACAGATGAAAGTGGTGAGTGAGAGCTCTCATTCACTGCTCCTGGCAACCCACTGCCTTTCTGATTTCTTTCTTCAGAAACAAAGATTGGATGGGGGAAAATAAGGTAAAGGGCTATTTTTAAAAGTCTTTATTTTCAAATCACTATCCAGGAGCTGTCTTAGTTGGCCTCCTGTTAGCTGTCTCTCATCTTCCACTTCTGTCTCCATAGAAACCTTGCAGCAGCATCTCCTGCCTCACTAGCCTGAAGTCTTCAGATTTGGCTGGTGCTAAGCTTGGCTGGGCAAGCTGGGGGAGGATAATGGCAGCACCCCTCTGGTGCTGAGGTTCACATTGCTGGCCCCTGTCACATGGAGACCTTGTGTACAAAAGAGAGAAATCACCTCTAACCCATTGCACAGACTGCAGCAGAAGGCTCATCCCAATCCCAGCTGCTTCCCTTTTCTCTATCACCCTTGCAGAGATGGATGCATGGATTGGGATGAAGGAAACACCTCAGACCTCATAAAACTCCAAAACTGGAAAATAAGTGAAGCGGAGGGATAGTGAGCTACATAATCAGCACAGGGAAAGTCAGCTGGCTGGAAAGTGGGCCACTTCTCAAACTCTTGCCCACCTCTCCCTGCTTCTAGAAAAATGCAGGGGAAAAAAGGATCAGACTGAATATTCAGAGATACATTGTAATACCACCTCTACTGCAGAAAAACACACTTGGAAAGTCTTTTATCCATGGTGTTTTCCTATTTAAATGGTTTATCTAGGAAAAAAACTACTTTTTTCTAATGTCAATCAATTTTTTTAGAGAGAGAGAGAGGGTACTGAAAATTAACTTGTATTTTTTTTTTATTTATTTGAATGGCCTCCACACGAATAGAATGGTACTTCTCTTTTACCTGCTTCAAGTTTTCCATCACTATCATCCCAGCTGGAATATACCAAAAAAGTGTCATTTTGAGATGACAGCTATGAGTCATCAGGTGGCCAAAACTGACTAGTCAAATGCAAAAGAAGTTACTACTCTCTACAGACTGCCCAAGGGGACTAGTAAAAGCTCTAAGATGGGGAATTGCTCTCATCAAAAGGAGAGGGCATGTTCAGGCAGACAGCCCCTCAGAATGGTTTTCTCTGCCAGCCCAGCTAATCTCATTTCAGTTTGAGTAAATTGTCCTTAAAATAAAAAATCTCTGCTCTCAGGCACAGAAACAGGAAGAAGTGGGTTACAGAAACAAAAACGACTTCTGGCGACTTGCTGAAAACAAGAGAGCCTACAAAACAGCACTAAGTAAGAGGTTACAAAATGTATCCCGTGAAAATCCAGAGAAAGAAGGGTCTATCCTCCGGTGTTTGACAACTGCTGTAACTGTATATGAACACAATATCTCCTCTTTGTAGCTATTAGGCCCTGCAGACAGTTTCTGTTCAAGAGATGTGTGTACGGTGTGCCAGAACCCCGAACAATCTAGAAGAAACAGAACTGATTTTTTTTTTATTTTTCCAATGTATTAAAGCCTTAACCTCTATATGAAATACGCACTTACTGAAAAATTAAACTATGCATTACAGAACAGATTTAGAGCTTTGGTATGCGTGGGTAAGTCTAGAGGTTGCACAACAAACTAACGTGAATATATACATTAATATACACACACAAAGAGTAAGTAGTAGATATATCCTTGTCTATTGTTTTCAATCAAATCCTAAAGCAAATTGACAATCCACACATTTATCGTAGTGCAAATAATGTATCTGCATTTTTAATATTATCTGGGCTTTTATTACATCTAGAGTTGTAAAGAATTTCTAAATATAAAGAATGCGTAAGGATAAATATTAACATTGAAGTCCATTTCATGGACATGGAAGGTGGTGAACAGGAAGAAAAAATGTCAGATTTGTGCAATAAGTTTGAACCAATGTGCTGAATGCAGATAGCAGTGATCACAAGTTACTTGCCAGGATGATGGTTATTTTCTAGAATATCAGTACACATTTACTCAGGCAAAATTTTTTGTCTGAACCACTTAGTGGTTCCTTCTTCCAGAAAGCAATTTTCTGAAACCATGCACTTCAATCCACTAGCAAATAGTTTGTTTTCTAAGAAAAATTTTCAAAGGTGTAATTTATGGGGAAATAAAACACAGTATTATGCATTTTTCTTAGTGTCTGTTGCCCTTTACTGAATGTTAGGTGTGAATTGGTTATTCTCATCTTAGAAAGAAGAGCAGTCTGCTCAAATCAGCGTTCCTGATATGGGACAGTACAGTGGCCATCTGTGTCAATGCAACAACCCTGCTAAGACATGCCAAGCTTATAGTTTAATTTGACAGAAGATCTTAGAGTGCGCCCATCACACACTCTCTTTCAATTTACGTCCTCAATGACGGAAACAAAAAACAGCAAAATGAAGGCTCTGGCACACCGTACATACCAAAATTCAGTTTCCAACAATGAGATCATTTCTCAAATCTGTGGTTTCCAGCTGATGGCCAAGTGAAGGTCTTGGGTGCCTTAGTTCTCCATTCTTAGATGCAAAGGCCCTGTCACAACAACAGGAATTCAGATTTTTAAGAAGATACTAAACAGTAATGAACAGAAGACAGCTACTCTATTTGTAGGGATCATGTTGTTGTCTATATAGTATAGTTGCTGTAGTAAAATTGAAAAATTTAGTGTTGAAAGCTGAGAAAAACGCTACAGAAATTAATTTCTCCATTCAAGTCATTGCCATCAGCAAGGAGTACTCTGCCACCATTTTCTGATGCCACACACCCAGAGGAAGACGACAGCTGTTATTGAAGATAAAGATGATTTTTCAGAAGTGCTTGAGGATTTACTAGCAAGAAATGAAAGAGCTAACTTCTCCTACCTCTTTAAAGCAGAGGGCTGGAACCCATGCAATCAATAACAGTAGACTGAACAAAAGCAGAAGAAGCTAAAGGAAATACCCTGACAGACTAGAAAAAAAAAAAAATAGCCCACAGAGGTAAAAGACACCTCTGGAAAATGTAACCTATCAATTTTAGTGGTGGACCTGCAATTTAATCACAGCACGGCACATTTACAGCATTGAGAATTGAAACTAGAATTCAAGGGGTTCAATATTCTCATTCAGGTTTAAGGGAATAATATCTTTGTCTAACAGATTGACCTACAGACTGTTCCAAAATCTTTTTTTTTGCAAGAAATGACACTGTTAGTGTAGAGAAAGAAACACTGGATCAGATCTCTTTCAAGATGCAAGTGCAGAGAAGAGAAATATCATATTCACACTCAAAGAAGCACCTTATTTGACACTCGAAATCCCCAAGGCAGGTGGCTTTTGCTCTAGAAAGTGCAGGAGCAAGAGGGGGAGGAGTGTAACAGAGCAGCCTGTCCACAAACACTGCTTTAACTCCTGCTGAGGGCTCAGGATGGACCCAGCCCAAAGGGCTGACCTGCCCACTCCAGCCTCATGCCTTGCTACAGCTGCCTCTCCAGTGCAGGCACCAGGATGTGAGCAGCCATGCAGTCAGCTGGATCAGGTGATTGACCCATCTGAAAACTAACCCTACCAGAGAAAGAAAAGGAAGATTAGTTTTCAGTTGATCAGCAAAGCTTTAAAAGTTCTTTCTACAACAAAGAAGAGACAGAACAGCAGTTTCTCTGGCATGGCTGGCCCAGGTCAGCAAAGCTTCCGCAAAGAAATGCCCCTGCTCACTCCTCCACGCACACAATCACAGCACTGCTAACCAGGCAACCCCTCCTCAGGCGCTTCACATCACACAGGTATTTAGTTTAGTGGAGGACATCTTGGCCTGCTGTTCAGGCAGAGGTACAGAGCAAGTGGCCCAAAATATCTCCAGCCAAAGAGATGGTAACTAATTCTTTGTTTCATTCTGAAGAGAGAACATGTCACCCTGTACTTGAGACCTGAAGATTTTTTATATAATTGGTCAATAGTATCAAGAACACTGAAGATGATGAAATTGATAGAGAGAGACACAAAGCAAAGTGCTCTTCCTCAGCCAGGCTCTGGTAGAATTTATTGATTTACAGCAAACAAAACCATGTAAAAAATAATATTCAGACAATCTTGCAGGTATATCTTGGTTGCCAGCTCATTTCAACAAAATGGATGCTATTCAAAGCCACAATTCTCACAAACTCTAAGTTAACCACATACACACTCTCTCTATACAAACACACAGAAATTAATATTTAAAGATTATGATAGCAGGTACAGAATTATCAAATAAACAATAGTAGAGGAACCAAAATTAAGATTGATGATGAAATCAGAACTCGACCTCATTATAACATGTTTAATTACACAACTATATTTTTTCTGGTTTTGATAGAACCCTTATCACATTAAGGGCACAGGAAGACTTATTGAATACCGGATTGTTTAATCCAAATTACTCTCTTCTCAAGTATCTTTGGTCTGCCGAGTGATATACAGACAAAAGCCACGATGAGAAGGAGAGGAGGGATGGCACAACCTGGATCAACCATCAGATGTTAAAGGGGTTTGTGTTGTTCATCATCAAGTTTAAAAGTCCTCCCCTGTAGGCCAAATTACAACATGAGCCACCCAGACACTACTTCAGTCCTCCACAAAACTTCAATCAATAAGATATCTCAAAAGAGAGAAGGCAAGGACTGTGTAGAGTCAGACACTGAGCTATGGCAAATTACACCAGGAAATTAAGAATAAGAATACATTAGTAGCCTTGGATCAATTGATTGTTGTGTGACAACACACGTTGACCCTGATAGAAACAAATATGTGGTGTTTGCTTGTGTGAGAGCAAGATGATTGCCCCCAGCCTCAGGTGGGTGACTCTGTTGTCCCAGTTAACGGGAAGAGGAACCAAGGGCTTTTAACAGCAAACCAAATACTTTGCTCAATATTTATGGCCAGGGGCAAGAGCAGGCTGGGTAAGACAGGCCTTATCTTGATGCCTCATTTGGTGTCCCCAGTGTGTGAACTGTGCCAAAGGAAAGGGAAAAAAAGCCCATCACATTTAGTTTGTAATTCCTCTGCATTATTTTACTAGTGTATGACCAACTTAGCCCAGTAGGTCTAGAAAAAACCTTAGTCAAAATTAAGTGTACCTTTCAGAAATTTATTCTTGCACAGTTTTGGCTTCATCCAAAATTCAAAAAAATCATAGGAAATGGTTTTACATGTCACAGCTTCTTCACTCCAGTTACATGTCAGAAAACATATGTAATTCTCACGGAAAACATGAGGGAGAGAAAAACAAATCAGCAAGAGTTATGATCGTGTACTTATTTACATGTAATATTATTATCTATTTCTTTATTTTTCTTACAAAGCAGACTATTAGTTAACAGAATTCATAGCCAATATATCCAAAATATGTACATGTTACTGGCAAGATTATATGCAAAATCTGCATTTAATAGAGAAAAAATACTGGGGTTTTCCACTGTTTTACCTTCATTTCAAAACCTGGAATATAAATCAGCTAAAAACGCAGCTGATTTTCTGTTGAAAAGAAATTATGACTTCATTCACATATGACCACTGATTAAAATAAGCTTATAAATTCTCCTGTTTTCTTGCAACAAATTGCAATTTGATGGACCTTATTTATATTTTTTCATAAATGGAAAGTCTGCTACAAAAATTAAAACTGTACTACCAGTAAAGGAAACTTGTTTCATAAACTGAAGGAACTCCCAAAAACAGTAAGGATTTTTTCCTCTCACTTAGGTACTCCACCAAGGGGGTAGTGACATTTTTGCCAGTTAACCCATACTCTTTTTTAGTCTCTATTGAAATACAAAGATAGAATGTCTGCATTCTCTTCTTTTAAGCAGAATTCTCTAGCTTTGAAGAGAGTATTTCATAATATGCTTGTATTTTAGATGACCAAATTGTAACAATAACAAGGATATACTGTGTGTCTTGATCCTACAAGCCTTTATTCCAAAAGCAATTTCTGCCTAAGCATGCAGAAACCAGTTAACTTAAATGCAAGTGTGCAAAAGACAAAAGATACAAACCCTTCAATGAAGCTCCTTTAGTTGCTGTCCTATTAAATGAAAAATTTTCTCAAAATTAGCAAACTAGCTATTCTTTCCTTACATTTGCAGAAACAAATAATAAACACTGAAACACATTATAGTAACAACAATGTACTCTTGATTAGTATTTTTAAATGGTTTTTTCTCTTTTAAAAAAATCATCTTTTTGTTTGGTTGTGCTTATATTAAATCTCATAAATCTACTTCCAAGTGTGGAGGTCAGATTTAAGAGTTTCTTATTGTATAAAGCAGTCAGTAGGCGAACACCAGCCTATTACAAAGCACCTTTATAGAAAGAAAATCCAGGTTAGTTCTGTAACTAACAGCCCAGACCATTTTCAGCAATAGCTGCTAATAACTCTTAAAAGCCCTGAAGCAGTAGCACTATTGTGAACTAACCCCAAGGAACTGCCTCTGCAAATTCTGCTATCAATCTGATGCTGCAAAGCCGCTCAGTAGTTCCAGAAGCCTTTGTAAATTCCATCTCTGAGAATTGATTTCAACAACTATCATCTACTGAGTATACGGGGAAAATCTGTTACCACTGCAGATTCAAATGTTAAAAATCCACCTCAGGAGGACTAAAAACTGATCAATTAAAATACTAACCCTCACCATAGCCTAATATTAAAAAAAAAAGCTATGAAAAGAAATCAGGCTTCAGGAAATATTATTTTTTCTTCTAATACGCTAATTTTAAAAGGGATACAAATGAAGAATGATTTTTGTCCAAAGCTATACTGAACTCCATTGTATCCAGGTATTCTTTATATTTTTATAAAGAAATAGTTTGGTGTTTTTAAGCAATATATTTATAATACTGTCAAGTATTAAGATAACAATTGATCTGACTTTTCCCTCTATGGTCTAGTAAACCTACAGTAACAAATTTTGCAGGAGCCATATTTACATCCAGCTTTGTATAGTTTTATATATATTGTTACTACTATATCTAGAAAAAAAACCCCTAACAAAAAACTAAATAATAACAATAACAATAATAGCAATAATGACCAAAACACCCAACAAAATATTTTGCTTCTGCTACTGTGTGTTCCGCATCACATTTTCTCACTGTGTGTACAACTTGAATGGCTACAAGTAATTTCAGCAGAAAAAAATTTACTACTCATATGATAAAAACCACTCTATATGCTCAATTACCTCTTAGAGCAGCTCCTACTGAAAGACTTTCTAATACAAATGAAAGACTAAGCACCACTAAGAACCGCACAAGCAGTACATGTCTAGAAGTTTCATATATCTGATATTACTCGAAAACAAGGAACTTGCCTAGGAAACTGGGAATTCCCTGCAGCTAGGACACAGTTTATTTGAATAAAATTACTTTTGCAGTTAGCAATACAAAAGTGGCAGGCAAACAGCATAAGATATCATACTCGTGACTTTTTAATATCTGTTCAAAATAAATAAATTCATAATTGTTCAATTATATATTCAGGCGGGGAAACACAATGCTAGCCTTTCATTGTCTGTGGACACACTGTCTCATCACCAGAGAGCACAAATGAAATGCTAATGGCAGAGAAGATGAATGCCAATTTCCTTCACTTTGCTCCAACTTTCAGTGGCTCTCTACAATAAAAGATAGCTATTTGTGGAGACTGGCTTGTTCCATACCATTAACTCAGAACAAAACATATTTTTAGTGGGACAGCAGTGTTTACTTGTAAGAACTGATGAATTGTACACCACCATTTATCACTTGTAGACAAAGACATTCAGGCACAATTTTGGACATAAATCAAGGTACATGCTCCTAAATAAAAAAGGGATTGCTTAAGTCCCTAAAACTGCATAGATTGAGGTCAAATTGGCCATAGCAACCAAGAATGGTACTTAGGCCTTCAGTAAGACTTAGCAACCAATAAATGAGCTCAGATCTCTTTTCATCTCCACTGGTGTGAAAGCCAAAATTAAAAAGATTAGATCACGCTGCACCCATCACAATAGACTTCACAGTGAAAAAGTCATTTCTAGCCTTTGATTCACATCCAATAAATAACATTCATTCCTTCCATAATGAACAACTTTCAAAGTAAATTGAATCTCCATAGTGCTGCTTTCCCTTGCTGCACCATATTTACATAACAATATATCACAGGAAGCTCAGAGTGGGTCTTGCAAATGGAAGACATGTCTTTAGCACTGATTACACTATACTCAGCTTTAAAATGCTTGCCATTTGAACATAATGCACAGTAGATTATAATAAATAATAAACACTTTAAATCTTGCAGTATGAAACTTTGACAATTTCAATATGGAAATTTTATAGTAAACAGCTCCCTCCCCCTTTCCTTTGAGTCCTTCCATTTGAGGATATTCAGCAAATTCTACTTTCCAGGAGCATTAATGATACTATCTGTCTCGTGTTTCCAGGGAAAGAAATGGTACATTATTTAATTTTTCCTGCCTCTTTTCACACAGTTCCTCCTCTATTTTGTACATGTTTTCAAGTACTTGAACAATTCTTTCTAATGTTCCAAACACATCAGTAACCTATTACTCCAATCTCACACAAAGCACTAAGTATTGCTGGTTTTCTTCTCCCTAGAGCAGTAGTTATGTGTAAATAGGTGAAGCTGATCACAGCTGCAGGAATCTAGCACAGATCTAACACATGAAATCAACAAAAGCATCCAGCAAATGTTTGTGTTGTATTGCTACTGTATGCCCTGTATTTCCCATGCTTAGCTTGTCATTATCGTCATTCCCTTCCTACTCCAGGTTGCATAAATTGATGTTTAAAGGAGTGTTCAACAGAAATATATCGAAAGAAAAATTCTACACCTAATTAAAAACATGCAGGAATAATTTCAGCCCTCTGCACCAACAACTCATGTAGATTATACTATGTGAACTCAGCAGGGAATCTCATTAATTTTTAAAACTCTCTGACCCTAGTGCAGTTAAGGGTGTGAAAATAATTACAAATTAGGGTTGAGGGAGCACTGTTTTATTATTGCATGAGTGCTATCAGCTACACAGCATTTTATCAGATATGGGTATTTATGATAGCTAAGCATAATTTTAACACATGCAAAATAAATTTTAAAAATGAAAGTATTAGAGATCTTATATTTTCAATAACTATAGTAGCTACCACTTCTACAAAAAAGAAAGCCTGTCTGCACTCTGCAAACATTCTCATAGCACAAAGCATGTCAATTACAGATTAAACGCTAGTAACAGCCTGGATACGGCAGTAAACTAAGACATTTCTGTAACAAGGCATGTTTGCAATCTACCAATTTCTAACTTATTTAGAAGGCTATAACATATTTGGCAGAGGGTATAAATAGTCTCTCTTACCTAAAACTTGTCAGAAGAAAGATCCTTCTTCATTGCTGTCACCTCCAGTGCCCCCTCTTGCCACCATGGAGATTGGTTCTGCTATGTTTATTGCTCTGTGCCTCAGTTACAGCCGTGACACTAATCTGCCTGCACAGACCAGCAAAGGGGTGTGTGTGGGTGTGCGGGTGTGTGTGCGTGTGAGAAAAGAGAGCCTGCTGACTTCAGGACTGGGAACCTAAACCTCGGGCCAAGTCAAGGCTGAATGAAAATGATCAAAGCTCTGTCCCTCGTCAACACAGTAGACAAGATTTCTCTCCCCCCTCTCAATGAGAAGTAGGGCTGTCATCAGGGATTCCCATTAAAAAGCCTCTAACAGAGGCAGACCTTCTCCAGACTGCTAGTGCCTGCCCAGCAACCCGTGCAGAATACAGGTAGCTATTGTTCCTGAGACAGATATGTAGCCAGCCACTCAGACTCTGACAGATCTCAACAAACCACTGAGCCTGCCTTCGGTTTAACTCTTTATTTACTAGCCGTTTACTTTTTACAAAGATCTCCTTTTGCCCTGGAGAGGGAGGGATAGGGAAGGTAAAAAAAAGAAAATCAGTAAATTGTTCTGGTTTTGTTAAGAAAAATTTTTCACATACATAGGCAGTAATCCTAGGCAAATGTAGGAGTATTGACTTTCATTTTAAATCTCATCTAGTCTGGTGCTGGACAACACAGCAATAGCACTCTTCAGCAGTAAAACAGTCTTCCAACCCTGTAAGGAAAATAAGTCCTGTTCTGCCTTACTCTGAATTTTCATAATTCATAAGGAAATAAAACAGTTGGAATAGATAACATGCATCCTTGCTCAAATAATCTAGGTATTAAGAAACAGAGAAATTTAGTGCAAAAGCTTCAGCAGTTTTCCCAACAGACGTATGTTTTAAGAATTGACTGAAAATGAAGTTAGCATCTCTAGCAGCAAATTGTGCTAGAACAAGTAGATAGTAATTAGCTGGCATAAAAAGCAGAGATACTCATTTCAGTTTCATAGTAGTTATATATTTCTATAAGGAGATTTTATTTGCACAAAAAGTTCTGTTGGTTTGGAGTTTTTTTAATTTTATATGACATGGAGCTCAACATTTATTTGCAAAGACACGGTCAATGAAGCTGTTGGAGGAAATATCCTGACATTTACATTCTGTGCTTGACTTTTAGGAAGTAATGCATTTTAATATGAAAAGCTAATGATTCTTCATTCTGTATAACTATTGTGTAAGTTCAAGCCGAGTGCAGACTTCAGCTCTAAAACACTTCTTTCCTTTCTGTGTCAGTCTTAATTTCATTTCAGTCAGATTGTAGTAGGATGTGTATATATGCATGGCTATACTTGCCTTAGGGTGGGTTGCTTGGATTGTTTTAAAACAAGTTTAAGGCGTAAAGGTTGAAGATTACCAGCAACACTTTCACGTGCCAATAAAATCAGATTTATAAAATGCAAAGTTTAAAAAAAAATTGAAATCAAGACTGCTAACACAAGTGCAAATTAGAGATATGATGTCAAAAGCAGTATTTTACCCTAACAGACCCTGTCACCTCAGAGAAGCCTTCCTATCCATTACAAATAATCATTTTATCAGAAACTTCCAAATGACATGATAAAAAAAATGCATGTGATTTAATTTGAAAGTTGCCAGTGGTCACTTTAGAGTGTCTCAAAGCAACCTTTTCTGCATGTTTGAGAATTTAATTGCATTCCTACCAAAATACCAGGTGTTCAGAGCCATCCAAAATTCTTCCAGTGCAGCAAGGAAACAGACAAACAGGAAAGCAAATCAGTGTTATTCAGTGTAACATGCCCTGTGTGGCAGAACACCTCTAGCCTACTCAATGCATTTTAAAGTACCAGGACTTTGCATTCAAAAACCTTGTTGCTGTTTAATTCCAGAGTACCTCTTTCATATAAATTGGAGTATCAGTCCTTAATGATAGACTTATTCTTTGCACTGTGCTTTTTAGCATCACTTTATGTAAATGCCTGGCACTATGTAGGAAAATAGTTTTCAGTTTTAAATGTGTTTGCAGTTTAATAGTGTTCCTAGACAAAAAGATTAATTTACTATGAATTCTGAAGCACTGCACACTAGTTTCCCTTCTATTTGAGGAAACCAGTAACAAACTCCTGCCACTAAATGTAATTTAAAATTTCTGGAGAAATATATGCCAGGAAGATCCTCTGCTGCTGGTGCACAGCATGGAAAAACTGGTGAGAACATGGCCATGGAGCTGCAACAACAAAAGCCTGTGGAGTACATGTTACTGTCTGAAAACACCTACCCTACCCAGGATGTGCACTCCGCTCCCAAACCTAGACCACCAGTATCATGCCATGGTAAGCCTGTTTTGAAGCCCTGCTAAGGACCATGTGACAGGCTACTGAGCATGGTCACATTTGAGTTCAACCTCGGGCAAGGCCTTGCTAACTGTAATAACCCTGGAGTATTTCACCCTGAGTCCAGGATCTCACACACCTTCCAGCGGTGTGTTGTCCTGGTATGTGCTCATCTGCCGCTGGCCCGGTATCTCCATGGGCACACAGGCCATCCAAAAGCACTAGTAAATACCCCTTTACAGGAGGATGAGAATGAAAACTTTCTGAACGAAGTTCATGCTGGAGCTGGGCACTTTGTGGGAAGACAGAGAAGTTGGTGCCTGCTATGAAGGTGTGACTTCCTCCTCCTCAGAAACTCTTTCCGCTTTTACTGGAGCAGTCCCCAGGCTGCATTCATGAGGAAGACATCTTTCTTCAATTTTGGAGAGAAGTATTCTGCCCAAAGACTTTCACAGTCTCTGGAGGTCACCTTTGACAGGGACCATGGCCACTCTTCCTAGTCAAGTCTACCCCAAGTGACCAGTTAGAAATATCTTGCTATAAAGTACAGGATATATGTAAAGGATGATGTTTGTTTATACTGATTGGACCAACTTTTTCTCTCACTCTCTGTTTTTTTTCAAAGTTTAAACAGCAAAAACTACACAAGCAGTAAGTGGAAGGGAAAAAGGGGCCACTTAAGGGGAAGGAAAAGCAAGGCTTTTTTCCTTTTTTTCTCTTTTTAGTTGTGTAAGTCATCTACTAAAAGCAAACATTATGGACACAACATTGGGTAACTAATCTCACGTACCATCAGATATTTGAACAGTCTGAATTGATTTCCCAAAAAGAGAGCATAAAGAAAGCCAGGTATGTCTTGCATAACAATTCTGCATCTGAGAAACTTGCTTGAGAAGAGATTGCCGGATTCATTCCTTTCAGCTAACCAACACAGGCCCACTTTGGGACACAAAGGCACACAGTAGTATCACGTATCCATTTTCCTTTGGAGATTCGATTTTAATGATTTTTGTAGTAATTACCTTTGTATTTAGAAATTATTCATACCAGATATGAAAAAAGCAGTGTTTCAGTAACTGTCTTACAGAGGTGAAATGCACATAATGTATTCAAATATGCAACCTCAATTAACCTTTAGCCTCACTTTGTGGACAAACCTATCTATAAAAAGTGAGCTCCCTCCATCATCAAAAGTCAGTTTTACGACTTCACATTGTTAGTGGCTAGTTCCCTATATCAAAGAACATAGCAGGAGGTGATCTTCTTGAAGTGCAATTTAATTTTAACTCTTTGTTATTCTTGATCTTCATTTCCTTAATACAAAAGCTACTGTAAAACATTATATAAGAAAGCATTGATTTTTTTAACCAAATTATGTTTATTTATTATGTGATAACTAGACTTCATTTATGTTAGAAAATACTGAAAAATGTAAGATAGCAAACATAAAGATATAAAAAATTTTTGACAGAAACCAGTATCTATTTTGCTTTGGATGTAGGCAAGTAAAGCATGTAGTTTAGGAAAGAACTTATCGTTAACATACATTTAACTATGTTTGCATACTGCAATGTAAAACAACCTGGAATTACAGTCGATAAAGAATCCTTAACCTTCCCAAAATTTGGTATGTCTATTATTAACGAAATTGGTTTTCTTTAAAATGCTCTTCTAAAGAGCGCAACTTTTTTCCCCCTCAACTCTTTCACAGAAACATAATCAGAGTATTGCAATCTCCACTAGACGATTTGTAAAAGTAAATGTCAGGGATTACAACTCAGCAAGATAATTACAAGCATTGCACATAAAAGCATAGGAGACCAACATCAGAGGTAGATTTCACCAGTTCACATTCTTCCTACAGATTACATTTTTGATATGTGATCTGTTGGAGAAAATGAGTAGAAGGTGACAGTATCTTTTTTCTCCCGCAGTTACTTTAGAGCTAACATCAGCTCTAATACCAAAGCTCTATTCAAATAAATCCTTTTCTTTTTGTAAAGTTTCAGATTCTGAGCCCCATATACATACTTTACAGAGGTCTCCCTCCAGTCAACATTGAGCCCAAACATTTGCTTCGCTAACTGGTAGTACATGAATTATAGCAACAGGGCTAGATGTAGAGTGAATTAAACCATCTCTTTAAAAAAAGTTTACTTTTTAAGTCAATCTTGTACCCAGTTCCATATCAAGACAAGAGATAAACTGAATAAATAAAACAAGATATTTTCTATATCAAATCCCCAAACAAACAAAACCCCCAAAAAACATAACCCCAAACCCCCTAAACAATATCAACACCACCCCAAATATGTTGAAGATTAATAGGAATTTTCCCCTTTCTTCCTTAAGAACAGTGATTTAAGTAGGCACACTACATCACCGATATTCCAGTTTGACAATTCATTTGTTAGGAGAAATTAATATTTATCACTTGTTTTCATCACCTTGGATGGATTTGGACCTACCTTTTTAAGCATTGATCCCTGGAAGTTGCTCTTTTTGAAGGGACACTTTTTGAAGTAAAGTAGTTGGATGGAGAAAGGCAAGTCAGGACTGCCCCTGTGGTTTCAACCTGCCGTGGATAGTTTTCTTTGTTGGAATCTTTTGATAAAAGCCAGAACACAACCTGATTTATTAATGCAGCAAAGTCATTACAATTCAGAGCTAAAAATGTTATTGGACTTCCCTCCAGCTAGTGCTGTTTAAGCAAGCCTTTAAAAAGCAATTTAATTCCATTCCACAATGTCAAATTTCCTCCACAGATAATTGGTTTTCATTGTATGTATAAAAAGCTGCAATGAAGCCAATAAGTCAAACTATATATTTTCGTAGAGTAATATTTATTACTGAAAGACTGGTCTGCTCCTGACAGAATTGTATTGTCTCTGTTTTTCTGCTGTTAACCTGGACTCTTTCTGTTAATAACACAAACACACTCTATAGTAGCATTCACCAATGTACTATGAAATCCAAATATAATCAAGAATTCTTCTGGCCTCTCACATTTATAGCCAAATAACTTTATGCTGTCAGCTGTCATAGATTAAATCTTCATATATAAACTTATTTAATAACAGTTAAAGCGTTCACACTGTTTTGAGAGCTTAAAACATTAAGAAAATACTTGCCTGGCTTGGGTCATTATCAGTACATTTGAAAACTGCCATACTAAAACAAGTATTAAAGCCTGGTTTTGTGTATGTATATATAATATGCAATAATATGCATTACTCATGGGCATGTTTGTATTCCAAGAGCCTGGAAACAACAGTGCTCTTTTGAGCATCTTGAAACATCAGACTTGGAAAGCTTGCACACTATTAACAGCATGACAGCAAAACAAAGAAATCCAAAAACTATCAAAGTTGGAGATGCAAAGACAGGCATGAAATTTTATATAACTAAAAAACTTCACAAAAGCCCCCCACTCATTCAAACCTTGTTTATAGCAGATAGTCACTGTTTTATGACTAAAAACAATCTACCATCTCAAGCAGTCAAATGCTGTAAAATACTTACCAGATATCTTGCCTTGCTTTGAATTAATATATTTGTCTTTCTTTTTCTTTTTTTTCTTAAGAAGACATAGAAATTCATATTTAAAGCTGTATTAATTACTGTCCTCCTGCTCCCGCAGCTCTTCAGTTGTAAGAACGAAGGAGCTTGGCTGGTATTGTTTTGAGATAAAGAGAATGGCCCGTGTGAGCCAAGATATTCTGTACTGTCTGATGATCTCTGCAGTGTTCTTAAACTCCTCCACCAAGACAGGTATTTTTTTGCTGTCTCTTGTTCAAGCAGGTTCATCAGAGCTCTGCAGCCACCTTCATTTTTTCAGTTGTGGAGGCCCTGTGTGCTGAGAGCAGAGAGGTTTCTTTCTCTCAGTATTTATTTGCTTTTGGATTGGAGGAAGAGGCTGAGAGATTTTCAATTTGAGATCAAAGACAAGCACATGCAATGGGACGAAACATAGTTTTCTCAGTTGTGCTCAGAATAGTAGTCCCTGAGTTCCCACACTCAGTGCTCTCAACTCTATAAGCTTTGCAGGGTAAAAAAGACGGATAGTTATATATATACACACACACAGACGCACGTACACACACACACACACACACATATATTTTAAATATATTAGTTTTCCCCCTTGCAGCACTGCAGTCTCTCTATTGTCAAATAATAACTGTATCTGAAAAGAAAGCACTTAATAAGGCTAAGGTCAGACTGCTCAGACTTGGCATTTGCTGCGATAACAAATCAGAGATGATAGCATCGTACAGATTTATGAATTTTTTGCCCCCGCAGTCACAAACATCAGACGTTTACTTTATAAAGAAAGCTTTTAGATTCTTCCTGCAGTTTCCATAGTGATTTCATTTTTTCCCTTTTATCACAGATTGGCTGAAGTACTGCTACCCTTTGTGCTTTAAAAGGCTTGTGCTACCAACTGTCGATATAAAGGCGCTGTAGCTAAAGCACACAAGCAACACAAACTGTCTAAAATAATTGAAATAGATAAATGCTGGCTGAAAAATGATAGGGTATTTTCTCTGCTTGTCCTGAACAGTACAGTAGAATAGTATTTCATTTGAATAAATGTAATTAGCTTGAGCCAATCACACTTCTGTTCCATTGCCCATAACATATGAGCTATTCTATTAGAGCACTTGTAGACAAAAAAATATTTTCTTCCTAAAAAGTTTTAATACAGCCTACATCAAGCAAAATGCCTATGTTTGTTAGACATAAATGAAAGCACATTCATTAATTTTTGGAATTTTCTAAACACACTGCTTTTGCCAATGATATTCTTCCTCTAAGAAGTTTATTCTTTTAGAGAACATGATGATTTAAGGAACACTTACACTGTTTCCAGCAAAGCAAACAATACTTTCTCTTGCTGGAAAGATAACCACCCTTCAAAGTAAGCCTAAAGGATTAGTTTCTGTTTAACCCCTCGCTAAACAAATGAGACCATCATCTTCTCAACAAAACAGAACTCAGCTAAGTAAACACCTCTATTCTGTTATCGTTCCTTTAAAAATGTAGTCTTTAGATTGCAGAATGCAAGCACGGTATTTCCCTAGCCTTCTTTTAACCAGCTTAATAGCAACTAGGTGTGTGGTTAACCCCAGGCATCTCCTTCACTTTCATGAGTTTCTATACTTGTGAGTCAGTAATGTCTAACTTATTCAAAATACTGAATTCCTATCATGTAAAGATAAATATACTACAAAAACTTTTGGAGTTGGAAATTTTCCAGGTGACTATAGATAATTAGTTTCCTTACTTTCATACAATAATGGAAAAGTAAGCACAAAATTCACATGAACAAATATCTTAAAACCCTACAGAAATCAGTAGAGTTTACAAGATATTTTAATTTAGAGGTGAAAAAAAAATAAAAGATAAAAAACAAACAACTTCCATTTGGATGCACTTATGGCAATTAATTATTTATTTCCAAAGAGATTATCTACTGAAAGCTACCAAGCTTCCTATTTTATTGTCATCTATTTATACAGTGAATTTGCAACTGACTTTTGCTTTTGGAATATTAAAATCAATAGTGACTCACAGCCACTAAATAGGCACTAACTGAGAGCATAAACATACTTTAGTATGTTAGCATTTATGATAAAATTGATTGCAAAAAAGAATTTGCAGCAAGGTGTAAGCAAAGGACTAAACGTAAACAAAAAGCTGAGAGTTACTAAGATTGTATTGATTATTGAAATACTCCACAAGTGGTCCTGGCCAAAACTGGTACAGAGAGATGCAGCAGTTTTTGAAAAGATGCAGAGACAGCTGTTGCTGCCCTGGGACATGAAGGTGGGCTAGATGACCTCCCTAAAGTCCTGTTACCTTTTGGCAAGCAGTCACTAAACTGCCTCTTGTAGCAAACCTGACAGAATCTGAACATACACTTCATATCTGTTATCCCCCAGAACCCTCTCAAGGACCATTTAATGAGCACATTAAGCACTGTGTTCAAGTAATCAACATTATCTGACTCACAATGATAAAGACTGTCTTTATGCATATTTTTCATGCATTGGAAAAAAAAAATAACATGCTAAACATTAGTGAGTAGAGCCTTGACTTTCCAAAAGGATTATGGCTTTTCACACTCCCTATTTTAAACACTACAGTTATTTTAAAATCTTGTATGCACACATACCTCAGCACAATCCTGAATCACCAAGGAGAATTTCCATGCAACAAGGGGGAAATGCAGATCCTTAAAAATAACTCATCAATAAAAAGCAAAATGAAAAGCTTTTTCTCTAAAGGGGTAAGGATAAGAAATTTGTTTTATACAAAACAAAAATCTTTGAAGTTGGTTTCATCCCACCGAAAAAACACTAAATCATGTTCTAACAGTATTTTATTTCCAAACTTTACATATATAAGACATTCAAATGTTCTCTGCAAGATTCACAAGGCAATTGACTTTCTGGGGATTGTATGAAACTGTTGAATTTATCCCCAGCCTTTCCTTAAGCCAAGTTACCCTCAGGAAATTGCTTTTTTAGAAGGAAAACACAAACTAAGTTGTTTTCTTTTTAGCTGTTAGAGACTAAACAGGGCATTTGAAATGAAGAGTTGACTAACAGTCTACGTTAAAAAAAGATTTTCATGCTTCTTTGCACACAGCTCTGCATATTCTCCTTGGAGAAAACTCTTAAATACAGCATGAATGTGCTAACTAAAGTCAATAAATATTTGTTGCTATACTCTTTTAGTTAAATCTCTTTTAATATAAATGATTCTTCAGTCATACAGCTGACAGGCATCCAGGATATTCACTCATTCTCTTCATCAAATAAGACAAAAGGTCAAGCTCAGAGTGTGACAATCCTTCCTCCTGTCACACTCCGCAGGTAGAACTCATGCAGACACTGTTTGTCTTTTAGCTTAGGCAGTAGACGCCTAAGATCTTTAAGATCTCACAGTTATCCATTAAAATTCATAGGAAAAAAAATGTACAGAGAATTCCCCTTCCTAAGCAGTTCTTCAGCAATGAGACCCTTTTTCTCATCCTCCAGATTTGAGTGGGAAGGGGCAGGGGAGCAGAGTACATAATTATTGGTTTATCAGCCTGAAAATTACCCACAAAAGAAATTTAAAATACTTTTCCTGGATATATATGGAAGGCTCATCTTCTTCTTTAAAAGATAAAAGAAGCATCCTTTGTTTCACTCATATAGTTTTTTTTTAATTTTTCCTTCTGGGGAAAGCGATTTGCTACTTTCTCTGATTTTCTAAAACCATCCTCCACAAAAAGTGTGCTTAATCAAATACTGAAAATCTGCGACCTACTGTTAGACATGAACTACAAAATGTTTTAAAGTTTAAAGTCCTACAATCAGTCAAAAACTCTGTAGTCTTAAATCATAGAATATCTCAAGTTCGAATGGACCCAGAAGGACCACCAAATCCAACTCACTGCTTCTCAGAGGACTACCTATAACAAAATCATATGACTAAGAGCTTCATCCAAATGTTCCTGGAACTCTCTCAGGCTTGGTGCTTCAGGGAAGTCCATTTCAACGATCAAACACCCTCTGGGTGAGGAACCTTTTCCTAGTGCTTTGAACTTCTCCTGATGCATTTTCATTCCATTTCCTCTGTCCAAATGAACTCCCGATTTATTTACCCACCAGCATGAGAAGTCAGTAGTGTATTTTCTCTCTGTCAGAACCAATCCCAGTAGCGTCCGGAATTCCTCGTCTAAAGTACCCATCATTTCCTGAGACAGACAACCAAAAATCTCCACTGAGCTCTTTAAATATATATTTAGAAAGAAAAATAAGGCAGTCTTTTAGACTATCTTTAGGATCACAAAGATATTTCTCTTGTACAGTAAGTGGAATCTAAGAAGTCAGTTGCTTCCTAGTAAGAAAAGAAATACCAAAGTATAGGAGGTGTAGCATGAGATATGGGACCAGTCATTCAGACCCAGTTTAAAGCTCCTAAAGTTAAACATTTACTTCATTTGGGGCAGTGTTAGAGAATATAGAAGTGCTTTTCTGCTTTGTTTTCAGTGACATCTCAACTTGATAAATATGCAAATATAAAACCATTTGCTGGAAATCTTCCTTAATGAATGAAAGCATCAGATGCATCCAGAAGAGCATCAGCTATAAATCAAGGACATAACTATAACTAACTGCTTATGACAGTTCAGCAGAAAATATCTATGCAGAGTTTCTCCTTCAAGTAGATGGAGACAGAATTGTGCTACACAGAAAATCCTTCAACGTACTTCATTCTTCATCATGAAAAGACATTGCAAATTTTTGCTAGAACACAAGTAACATGAATGCCATTTCTGCTGTACCTAAAACTGCACCAGTGTACAAGGGCGCCTTCTTATCATTGGAATCAACAACTAACCACCAAGAGATAAATCCTTTTATAAGCCATGTCTTCTTGAACACGCATGTGAGCTTATGCATGACCACTTCTGTACACCAACTGGAATAGCTGTGAATACAACTATCTAAAGTCACTTCAGTGCATGCATTGAAAACAACAACCACGAATTTTGACACATCAGCAAGCACATATTAAATTGTTGTTTGAGGAATTAAAATGAAGGGAACTGTGGTGGAGCTCATTTTATTGTTTTCTATATACTGTTGTGTATTGACACTGGCAAGTTTAAAAATCTTCCTAACTATAAAAAAAGACATTGAAACAAGATTTATTATGGTTCTTAGTTTCTGGGAGAGTTCCAGAGCCTTGACATGAACCCCAAGGATGAGATGATTTTTAACACTATCAAAGAAGTTCACAGTGTAGAAAAAGAATGACACTTGCAAACACATTTTCATCCTGGAGCTTTAGACAGCTTTTTGATTATAAGAATTCATGGGAGGAGCTTTCTCAGAATCTCTGACAAGGTTAATTTTAATTAGATACCAAAATAGCAAAAAATGGCCTCAAGAAAAAGTGCTAGAGCAGAAAAAGGAAAATCACATTCAAAACACACACAGAACTAACTTTACAATAAACAAAGTTTCTCTAGAAAGCTCCTCTTACTGTTCTCTAAATTTTGCAGAACATGTATTGTTCCTTGGGGTTATGCTGCATATTTTAACTTTATTGATAGAATTTTCCAGAAATACCTCTGATATATATTAAAAAAAAAAAAGTGCAACCTCTTTGAGCCGGTTTGAAACAAGAAGAGAAAATAAAAAATGCCATGCTTATCTTCCAAGGAATGCTGAGAAAGAGATTAAACATGATGAGGCACAATTCCAGGCACCCCAAAACTCCTATATTTTACTCTTTGCTCTCCCAACTTAGAAAAATAAAATCCATTTCCACTGTGTAATTTGTTTTTACTTGTGAAATGTTGAAAGAAGGCCACATGAATGTGATTTTTAAATTATGTTCTTTCTGTATACTGGAGTCTGAAGAAAATAATTTAAGAAAATATCTGCAGAAAAACATTTTACATATGGTAATACAATAACAACCATATATTCTTCAGAAGAGGAGGACCTGTACAACATTTGCATTTCAAAGACTGTCATTCAAGAAAACTCTGATAATGTGCACAGCTCTACGAGTTTTATGCAAGTACAAGTTAGCTTTTTATTAAGAAGAATCATAAGTGTTTTCAAGAGTTATTTTGTTAAATCCCTTACTAAATTCAGGAGAGGCTTTGTGAAAATCTAATGTAGTCAATACTGAACCCTAGCTCATAAAGCTGTGAATTAAGATCCAAACTTGATCATTTTAGAGAGCAATAGATCTTTTAAAATAATACTTACCATTTATTACCTACACTAATTAAGCTTCAACATGCCTGTGAGGCAGGCAAGTAAAACCTCATTTTACAGACAGGAACATTTACAGCAGACAGAAAGGTTATGTACATTGTCACTGATTAGAAAGAAAAATCTCTGACCCATAGTTGATATTCTTTGAGCAAATTGTGAGCACACATCCACACTGTCAAGTTCCTCCTTCAACAACTTTCAGAGTTTGCGTTAAACATGGAACAATAAAAAGTTAGAGAAATACAGAAAAGCATACATATTCTCAAACCAAAAAACACTTCAGACAAATAATATTAAAAATGGTTGACATCATCCTGTCTTACTTCCACTTCAAGTTAAAGGAAATACAAAGGTGGAAGAAAAATTGAGAGAAATATAAGTATTGACAGTCAAAAATGCTGAATCCTGTCTAGATCCATTCAAGGATTTGAGGATAATTTTTCTTATTAGAACTCTGTGATTACATATCAAGGGTCAGAGACAGTAGAGAAGGGCTCACAGAAGCAATGTTGGATTCTACTGAGTAGAAAAATCTCTTCAGGGAACTAGTTTGCTCTTTTCTGAAACAAAACTGAAAGCATTTGTTGTTGTCTTGGACAGAAAGAACAATCTATTTGTGGCGTTTGTTCCCATCTGAAAGAGTGACTTGATTACTAAGTCTTTCCCAAGTCAGCTGTGAAGAGCTGCTCCTGTGTTGACTTCATTGGGATGTGCCCTGTCTAGTGCACGTACTGCTGCAGAAGTGATGGGCAGGTGAAAGTGCCACTTTCAATGACAGATGGCCTCTGAGATGAAGGATCTGAAATACACTCCATTATGGCAATTTATGTAACACACCCACAGTGGTGCTGTGCGGGAAAGAAAAGATTTAAATGTTAGTATGACAATTCTGTTTAAATTCTTTTACGTACAACCAGATCTCCGTTTGCATGGTTAAGATTAACTAAATTCTTCGACATGTTTTGAAGACATCATGTAGAAGGATTTCAAAAACTGGTGTTTGATAAAACAGTCACCTCTGATTCTACCTGCAGCCCCTCTCATCTCCCAAAGAAGTCTTGTACACAGTGTAGCAAAACAGCACCATAGAATTGGAAACAAACAAACAAAAAAATACCCTTGAGGCATCCCAGGTCCTACACGACCAACAGTTTGTATCCAAATTTCTCAAAAATTGGTATTGCAGCACCTGGGAAGTGCAGAGACATGACAAAGTCTTGGGTCTTCATAGAATGAGAAAGACTCAGCGTGCAAAGAATCTGTAGACATTCTGTTGGTCCCCTCAGCTAGAGTAAAGTGGTATTTGTGTCAATGTATTCACATATCCTTAGGATTTAGAAGCAAGAAGGAAATGTCTGGGTTTTTTTCTAAAGAAAATTAAATCTTTTAATAATCTACAATACTTTCTTCTGTTAAAGATATAGACTCATTTATGCCATAATTATGAAATATGTCAAGCAAAGGAAAGAGGTGAAATGGGAAAGTTCTATGTGGACTAATAAAACTCAAAGTGGAAACAGGCATTTCCACACTGATTTTGATTAGACCAAATCAGAGAAAGCAAGTCTCATGCTAAAAATATATTTGCCACCTCCTTGGGCTGTTGTCGGTGCACCTTTTGCCTCTGTCCTAAATTCATCGAGAGAGCAAAATAACCACAGAAGCGAATGTATAAAAACATAAGTGAAGCAAGAGAACTTAAAAGTTTACTACTAATGCTAAAAGTCATAGCATGCTATAAGGCAAACTAACATATTTAAGACCAAGATAACTTCACTTTTCTCACATACTTGTTTGTTTGTTTAAATGACACCTGCTTCATTTCCTCACTTGGTGGAAGAACCTTCAAAGAAGGCGGCAGTGTACAGAGAACATTATCAAAGCCTTGGGCAAATTTGAAGTAACTGGTCTGCCTAGGCAAGGTGCATACATTTTGTAAAATAAACACCAAATAGTTTGTTGATATCAACAGGTAGAGAGTTCTTCCATAGCTCCAGAGAGGATGCTTTCTTAATTTTGCCAGAACTAATACAGAGAAACAGTGAACAACACTGATCACATGAAGGAATGAAGGAATAGCATGACACACAGCCCAGTCCCTGTCTGGGTCATACAAAGACAGTACTCCCTTGATAAAAGGAGTATTTCTTTCAGCCTAGGCTTTAAGATATTTCAAGGCTGGGATTTGGAACATGCTTCAAGGGTAGCCTGAATCTGATAGATCCTAACTCTCAAACTGTTGCTTATGCCTTTAAACCTCTAAGCTAAGAGTCAAAATCTACTCTCAACATTATTTGAAGAAAGCCTAAATGAGATTACTGCTCCTCTGTGCTGATACTTGTATATTCTGAAGAAGATTAATGTCTCAGCTTTATATTACATTTGCATTCTATGTACTCATTCCATGGAAATAATGCATTAAGTAGTTAGCATATAATTTGGGTGCATATCAGCCAAGCGTGCATCCTACTCTCAACATTGGCTTCCCACATTAACATTATTGCTAGACACTGAAAAGATTAACTACATAAGTGAAATATTCTCAGTAGCCTTAAAATGATCATAACAGATCTACACCATATCTTCAAATTGCTTTTCAAAGCCTGGATTCTATTTTTATAATCAATTTCCTAACTAAACTACATTCGTCATTATGAAAACAAATCAAGTCATACACACATTTTTGTCTCCTTGTGACAGACATTGCTTGAGAAAGGAACAACTAGTTTCATCCTCCAGTAAACAGCTGGTATCCTTAGATAAGAAAATCTATGCACATGGCCAGGCTTCCAATATTGTGAAAAAATGATGCACTAAAAAGAAAATGACAACAGAAGTCCCAAGTGCTTACATGAGACAATGTAATTTATAACCAATATTCATAGCATAACTTAATTATCCCTTTATTTTTGTATTCTGTCACTAAACTGCAACCACAGCTTCCTTTGGCATCATTGGATTTGTTCCTGGGAAAATAAAAAAGCATCACAACAGGAAATATTTTTCCTTTAGTATGAGCAAATCAGAGAATGATTGAAAGATAAATTTAAGTAATAATTAAGCTTTGATATGTGACAGTTCACCCTTCATGACTCAGTCATAAGATCTGCATGTTTTGCAAAGTCAGAGCCAAGTTCAATCCCACTACCAATTTAGCAAGTATCTCAGGGTAGAACTAGAGTGTCTGACTGTCATTTTAGCATAAATACTGTGAGAGTAGTTCAAATTCCCTGCTTAAAAATCTTATTGAGGTATTGAATAATTTCACAGACAGGCTTTCTATAAAACAATGACTCATTCAGATATCAAAGTGGGAAAATATACAAGGGCAAATAAATAATAAAACTTGAACAGAGATAATTATTGTTCAAAGTCACATTCTGGCTGATTTGTAGGAATGGCATATAAAAGGCCAAACCAGCTTGCAGTGACCACACATATGCTTCTTTCAAAATAAATTAATGAGAAAAATATCACTTAGTGATGAAAGAGCAGAAAGTAAGGGATTTCTTTGTGAATATAACCACTTTCCCTTCTAGTACAGGGAGAAAGAGAGAGACACAGGATATGTTAAGTGAACTTAAAAAAAAGTATTTTCCATATCTTCTGCCAAGGTAAATGAAAAACTGAAGAACATTCTACGTATACTTAATCTAGACTAGGCCATCACAATCCTTCCTAAATAAGGGACAGAGTACTAGAATCTCCTTATTGGCTCCCCCTTTTACTTTAGGATGCTAGTTAAAAAGAAATCACCAAAGAAGCTGTTGTCTCTTCTGTGCAGTGCACCATACTCTTGGCAAACTACGCAGGAACAAAAAACCAAGCATGGTCCCCCTACAATTAAGCACTCAGGGCAGACAAAGTGGCCTTCAGCTTCCATAATTAAAGAAGAAAAAGGCAATTGGCTCACAGGCCATAAACTCTTGCTGAAAGAGCAGCTAAGATATGAAAGGAGCAGGAAGAACTAAGGATAACAAAGCTTTTAAGTTAAAAAAAAAAAAGGAAAAAAAAAGAAACAAAAAAGAGGAACAAAGAAAAATCATGCATATAGAGAGCTTTCAAGAAGGGAATTTTAAAGTCCTGTGGGTTTTTTGTTTGTTTTGGGGTTTTTTTCTTTGTTTTTATTTTTTGTTCCTTTCCATTTAATTCAATTTATTTGAATTTTTCAGGAAGCATAATCATTTTTCAGAGATTATAGATAATTTTCTGGTTTAAGGTAAAAATTTAAGCTTTTGAACTGTTCACATCAACAATAATGAATTACACTTCTAATATGTTTGGTCAATGGTACTCAGCCATGGTTTTGGCTATACTGTGCCTTGTGTCATTCTGGAGATGCTTTTTTATTGGTATGTATTGAAGTATGATAGATGACAGTTCATAATAAATGGTTGCATAATATGTTTTCCCCACTCTTCAGGAAAAGGTCACTGTTGTCAGGGTCTGCCTGTGGGATACAAACAGGGATCTGGGACTTTATGAGTTTGACTATTGATAAATATCTTACCACTAGGACTGTCCAGAAACACTCACACACACAAAAAGAGAAAAAGGAAAAAGAGCAGGTTACTACTTCCCCTAATTCTGAAGAAAAAAACACCAAACCATTATCTCCTTTTTTTGAGTTACTTAAGAAATAAGGTGTTGATTTCACATACTGTAAATCCTTAAAGGACCAGATGTTGCACTGACTGGGTAAAAAAGATCACAAGAATTCACAGGAAAAATGTCATTTTTTTAGATGCCATGAGAAAATGGAAAGAACAAGAAAGATATTGAAGATATAGAGTCATACTTGTTCTTTACCTATGCAGTTAACTGAGATCTTTAAACAGAAGTTGCCTTTAGAGACTCCTTACAATGATACACCAGTAGGCTCATTTGGTCCAACACTTCATCTGGAAAACACCTAAAGCTCACTACTGCAAAAAGATTCAAAATTCTTTATCAGACAAAAAAGCCAGCACAAAGAAATTTATCCTGATCCAACCAGAAGCATCTGCTCACACTGTCTGCCAGTCTGTTCTGCAGACCTAGTAAAAATGTACAGCTGAAGAGACAGACTTAATTTCAAATGCATTAAATCATAGCCAGACTGCCATTTGGCATAATGAGAAAGACCTTCCCTACTCCTTTTCTGTTTATGTATAAAATGCATTTGTATTGCCTGTCATTATTTAGACTGACTGACCTTGAGGGTTTGTGGTTTTTTTGTTTCGTTTCTGTTCCTTCTTGTGTATGCTGGATTAAAAAAAAAAAAAACACACACACCACTGCACAGTATGATACAAGTGAAGACTTGCATAGGATGGGTTCTCTGTTTTGGTACAATAGTATATCATGGCTGTGCTGCTGTCCATGGTGGGATAAACAGTTTCAGGCTGCTCCTTGTCAACACATGTAAAAACAACTGATTCATTTCTTTCAGTTAATGACATTTTTATGTCCTGCTCATAAGCATTTAAACACACACTCCCCACAGTATTCAATCCTCTGGAAGTATTATATGACTGCTGTGGCACTAGAGCTGGAAGGCTGAGCAAAGCTTCTTTCAGAACATTAGCTTTCTGAGAAACAAAAGCACATCACCTGTGAAGGCCATTTTCTGTCTGATATCTAACAGCAGTCAGTGTTACAGATGCCCTTAGATTGAGATGAACACAACACATCCACAACACAGTTGAAACCAAAATGATAACTAATGCCTGTGAGGACATTGGATTACCATTCCTTAATGTTTAATGATGGTTATGAATGGTCATGGTTCCAGAAACCTCTTGTATAGGAGAAAAACTGCATCACATGAATTAGGGTGACCTGCACAGAGAGATCCTGTGTCTATGCACACACAGGCCACAGCCAGGACTGTACACACACAGCTACATTATACAGAGATGAACAATCCTCGTGTTTACAGCCCTCAGCGTGTTCACAGCCAACAAAACTGTCAGGCCGCACCCAGTTGTGATGACTTGCCTGTGTTTTCAGAGACCTCCTCTCCTGAAACAGTAAAACACTTCAAAAATTCTTAAGAACACCAGCCAAAGCAAAGGAAGTAAAGCTAGAGCAAAAGTGTTGTGTGCCATGAAACCAAGAGACAGCTATGAGTAACTCAGTTTACAAGAGAGATGGAAACAAGCACCAGTTGCCAAAAACATGCAATTTGATGTAGAGTGAAAAAGAATCAAGGCAAGGAAACGTAAACAAAAGGAGTTGTAAGTGTCTGCCTGGAGTACTGAGGGTTCTTCTTTCACCTTACTTATAGTATGTGTGGTGGTGGATTGGGCAAGGCCTGGCTCTGAAAAGAATTTCTGAACTATATTGTATTACCTGCAAAATCTGTTGGGTAGAAAACAGTCTGATTTGAGTTTAAAGTCTGTGGAAATATGCATTTTAATTCAAGGCAAAGGTTATTCCCATGGCTTTAAAGTCTTCTGTTGCTATATCTGAAAGGAGAAAGTTTTGACAACTGAAATTTGGATCTTTGAGAAAAGATTCACTTTGAGACAGTGAATAAATGTCTCTGAATATAACACCACAGGGGTCCTCCTCACAGACAGAAAGATACCCAAATAACAGTTCTAGACTTGTTCTTTTCTAATATTCTTTCTGCTATCTTCCTATAAAAAGAAAAATTCACCATCTTTAATTCATTTTTAGGAAATAAAATGGATCACCTTATTAATATTGAGAAGAAGTGAAAGTTACCATTCCACGAGATAAACTGCAGGGACAAAAAAAGTCCTGAGGGCACATATTTTAACTGTTTGACCTTCAATTAGCCATTCTTTAATGAACCTGTGGAATTAAACTGTTGTAATATATCGTCTTCTTTGACCAATATCATTAATATTATATCACAGCCTATTCGCTATTCTTTTCCAGAGGAAACAAAGAAGAAAACCACTTTTATCTCCTTTCTTTCTCACATTTCTTAACAAAAATCAACAAATGCAAGTCTCCTCCTCATTATTAGCTACTCTTGGCATTCACATCCATTAAGGAAGGAATAGAGGTCTCTTAATTATTCACTTTTCATATGTTAAACAACTCAGCTTCCCAAATCCTATAGAAACAAAATGACAAAAGAAAGGTAAAATATTTAGGCTGCTATTGCAGTTCATGAACCTTAACACAGGAGGGGAAAATTTACAATTTCAGGGAGCAGCAGAAGTGTCAAATTCTGGATGGGAGCTTATTTTCTGAAATCCAAGCAGTTCTGGAGTTGCCATAGGTCTATTACAAGACTGGAGGATGTTAAAGCATTCTTGAACTTGACTTTTCTCTAGCTCAGTTTTCATTCACCTCTATTTTCCCACACAAGGCATTACCTCCTCCCTTTCCCCTGACAGCATTAGTCACTAAGATCAGAATTATCATCAGATCTGCAAAGCTCAGACCCACATTTTCTTTTCTGATGATGGTAAATCTCACTGTATACGTTTCAGAAGCGGCCAATAAGAGACAAACGCTACTTGGGATAATTTCTCACTGGTGCCAATTCCAGATGTCCTTGTTCCATTCTCTCACCGTTTCTCAACAGGGAATGAAGAGACGGTAATTAAACTCTATTTACATGGATACATTCCTCTCTAGAGAGAAGGGCTATGACAGAGCCCTGCCTGAGGCACAGAGGCATCCTGCAGGCTTTCTCCTGGCCCATCCTGGGCTTTAGCTGCTCACGGCTAGCTCCGGTAACACTGCCGGGTAACCCTCATCGCCTGCTGGGAAAAGTGCTGCTGCCTCTGCCCCTCAGCTTCGGAGCTGTAGTTAAGCGCCAGCCCATGGCCTGTTCCTGTGCTGTGCTGTAGGCAGACCTGCATCTTGCTCGGCCTCATCTCCATCAGCCCTGGTCTCCCAAAGCAGTTCCTGGCCGGGGTGAGGGATGGTCCCCCTGAGCAGAGGCGACAACGAGCAGGAACGCAGCAGCAGAGGGCAGCACACTCAATACTGAGGGCACCTCCTCAGTCCTCAGAAGTGCAGACAAGCCCCGAAAACTTTAAAAAGCCCTTCTACATGAGCTCATTGCAGAGCTTGCACTGGTCAGCACAACTCATGAGCAGAAATACGCAGAGTGTAGTTGAACTACGTGACAGTTTTAATTTATAAATTTGAGTTCTATAATTTCTATTCAGTGTGTTGGCAAATAATTGTGGCTGATAACAAAATTGCTCGCATGAGGGGGGGTAGTGATATGTGAGCTGCGTGTGATGAAAGGGAGGAAGACAAGGCTGCGTTGCAGACCTGAGTGGAGCACAGGATATCGAATTACTTTGCTGCTTATTTCTTTGCTGTTTGCTCTTGTGTCAGAGAGATACACAGTCTAGCACATCTCGCTCATGCCTGATGACATTTTCCTGATGTATTGTTTTATATTTACATTTCAAAACATATACACAGTTAAAATTAAGGTTACATCAATATCATCCCCAATCAAAACTCAGGAAATTAAAACCCACTTCTACTAATTGAACTATACATCTGATCCTTTAATAATTGCTATTAGTACTGTTTAGCTATTGACAGTGTACAGGAAGGCAGGGTATACCTTGCAAGGAAGAGAATTTCTTCCATGCAGAGCAAAATAAATAGTAATATAATAAGCTTTAGAAATCTACTGGGGAAAAATCTATTTGTGCAAAGAGGCTGAGCTAGTGTTACCCTGATAACATTCATTTTTCCATTTCATGACTTGAGTTTCAGAAAAAATTACTTTTATTATAAAAATTAACCCAAAAGTTAAGAGCCCTTTCAATTCTGTTTCTCTTCCAAGATGCCGACAAATACCACCACAGATGAGACTGCTAATCTCCAACTTTTGGTTCAAACAACATACAAACCCAAATAGCTCCTCAGTTTTTCTAATTAATTAAAATGGAGATTGCAACCAGAGGGACATCTGCCTTTTTATACCTCTATAAGATGTGAGAGTCAAATGTGTTCTTCCCAAAAGAATTTGAAAGAGAAAAGGAGGATACTTCTGTTCTTATTTTAGTTTCAGCTTCTACTGTATCACTAAAAGAAATAAGTGTTTTAAAAACAAGCTTTACTACCAATTTCCAAGTTCCACCAGGGAATTATGCTCATTCATTACAAGAAATTATCTATGAATCACTACAGTACAGCCAATCTGGGGCAGGACAATGACTTAGTAAAAGGCAGCAGTGAAAGCCAGCCTATCTACCTATTTATATGACCTTTGTCATAATGGCATACATTTTCTTTGGAACTATAATTTACTGTGAGTGATTTCCACTTCCTATACCACACGACAAGGAAGCATTAGAGGTCACATTTAGTTTTTATGGGGTTTTTTACCCAGTTGCTTAGTTAAGCAGGTTAATGAAGTCAATACTATCTGCCTTGTCAACCTGCTTACCACTCTCATTAATCACATTCTGAACTGTTAGTTTGGCTGAAATAAAATTTTGGGGTGGAGAGGTTAAACACACCGTTCCCACAGGTATTGTCAAAAGAGACTTCTGGTGAAAGGGAGAGACCTCAAACACACACCCTTAAAGACAGACAGGCTGTGGCCTGAATGTATGGACCAGAGAAGCCAACATGGGAAAGAGCTCAGGTACAAAACTTATGAAAAGTTTCAATCAATGTCTATGTCATTCTAAGGCTCCAAAGTAAAGTTAACCACAGGATAAATAAGTAGAAGAGATTTCATTAGTACCAGGAGTACTGGCACCAAGGAATTAATGGCTATTACTTCACAGGGTGTATGAGAAAGATAAATGGCCTTCTTACACAAGAAATACTGTGTTTATCATATAGTGAAAAAAGGGAAATAAATGGCAAAATGCTGTTACTGTAAACAGCTTAGTATTTTTTTTATATCTACAGGAAGGTAATAAATTCTGTCATACTGTTGATTTTAACAGTATTTCATTAAATATCAAGAAAGGACATTGCCAGCCTATTCTCCCTCTTTCCAATATGTGTTTGCCAACAAAAGGGAAGATTTAAAAAGCAAAGAGACTATTCTTGCCCTTACAACTTAATAAAAGCCTTCTATGCATTGAATGGAGACTGCTGTTTGTATTAGTATAGATGACTACAGGGGAACCCACAGCTAAAGGAAAATAAAATTTCAAGAAGTTGCTGCCAAGTATGCAGCTAGAACTATTTTAAAAACATAAGAATCACATGTTCTGCATAAGAATATATATATTTTTTATCTTTTATTATTTTAGTCTCTTATCTTTCTTAATAACTTTGTTCATTTTTAAAAGAAATGCAGTTGCTTCAACACTCAGGTAGTAGCATGCAGATCACACAGATTTTTAAGGTTATCACAGAGGAAATGAAACAGCCAAAGTGGGATTTTTTTAAGCTTAAATCATAACTAAACTTCTACTATACTTCAAGAAATCTCATAGGAAGCAAATCAAGCTTTCAAAGGAAGACCAATACTGCCTATCAACAAAAACAGACTTGGCAGAAATTTTAGATGCACAAAACTGCAGAAAACAGAGGATGGACATAAACTAAAAACCAATCTTTTAAGAAATTATTGCTAATTTCATTTGTTTAAACAGCTTTAAATTATTCTGTGAAACACTATTCTTTACTTAGCAGCCAGTATTATTTCCCTTTTAAGTCATTGATAGAAATTTGGTTAATGTGTGATCCAAATAGAATCACCCAGCATTGTTTTTTCTTTAGATAGCAAGAGAAAAAATGGAGCAGGCGGGCTCCAGAGCAGACACTATGATTCCTTCAAGCTTATTAAACCTCTACAGCGAAGAACACCCCTAAAACACACAGCAGAGAATCTTACCAAGCATCTCTTCTAAGGTGTATTATTGCTTTGTAAAACTGAGTGTTCTTTAGTAAGCTCCACACCAGGCTGCTGCTGCTGCCCATGTCCCACTCCTGCGTAGGGCTCACATCAAGAGTTCATCAGTTAAGGCCCGTTTGCTGTAAGACAGGGTGTCCTTACAGCTCTGTGGTCACCAACCAATGGGGTGCCTGGAGTGCTGCAGGTGAGTCACAACCCAGATATATGTCATAAGCCCCCAAGAAAGGAACTCTTGGACTGATTTTTGTGTCATAAAAATGTATAGTATATAGAGTATAATCAGAAGGGATGTGGGCACAATGCACCAGAAGCAGGTTGGTATGCAGTTTCCTGACACAAAAGGCAAAGAGAATTAAGAGGGAACACCCCTATAGAATGTGTCTTTTTTTTCTCAGAAGATTCACCTCTTTTTTTCATAAAATGTGTGCCTAAAAATTAAAATATTTACATTTGCAGCAATCCTGCCATAATAGGTTGTTTAATATGAAATGAAATGCAGTTTCCTTCATTCCACTTCCCCCCTTACTGGCTTGATTCATGAAGACTAATTTTCCATACTCATATGGGATTTCCATGGTGCAAATCTTGTCTTCCCTGGGAAGGAAAACCAATGCCTCAACAGTGTTACAGTTCTAAAGGTGATTAAAAGTACTGAGCAATGCACCACCATGCCACAGTCCTTCAAAACCCTACCCTATCACTTAACATCATAGTACTTCAATTTTTCATTTAAAAATAAATCAAAATGGCATATCTGTCATAGTGGTCTAGAAAAACAGCACGGAGGCTGCCAGACCTGTCCCTTACTTCACCAGGAAGAGCCACACTATGGACAGTCAAGGACAGATCTTCAAATGCCTGGGAACAGTCATAACTTAACTTCAAAGGCTGCTGAGATTGCAGTAAAGAGAAAGGGAAGAAGAGTCATCTCAAAATGTATCTAGCTTTAGATTTTGGAAGCAAAATGAAGACAATCACCAAATCATTTCAAGACTGACTCACCCACAACAGAAGGATGTGGTAGGAGTGCAATATGCTAACAGAGCATCCGTTTTATTTGTATGCAGATGCACAGAATTACAGGCATAAAGATGTTGGGATGTACCTGAAATAATATATTTTCCCCCTATAAAATATTTATGACTGATCTAATTTTGCATTAAATGTTTCTTAATAATGGCAAACATTTGAGTCATTATAATTGGTGAATTGCTAGGAAATGTCATGAAACTAAATGCTTAAAATGTAGAAATTACCTTTCAGTTATCTCATTTGAATGAAATTATAAAAAATTATGTTCTATTCATTATTTTATGTATGTTTCATTATAATAATATGGTTTAGTTTATGTAACAAAAGGATTCTAATTAGATCTTTCTTAAATAGATACAAGTTTATCAGTTAGCGAATCCTGGATAAACCATTCCAACTAATGCACCTTTTGCCACTAATGCTGTGTTTTAATTCTTTCCAGTTGCTGGAGGAGTTATTTATACACACAGCATGGAGGCTTACACTCATGCTTCTTTGACTGCACATGGAAATAAAGAACATTCAAGTAGAGAGAGAGAGTAGAAAATTAACAATTTTAAATCTCAAACCAACCCACATTTTCAATAAAGGAAAAGACAAGTAGATGAACACACCATGATAAATAAAACATGTGCTTTGACATCTCCTGGATTTAGTAGACAAATTGATTTATATCTCTCAAGTAAGAGACAGCAAGGAATACTTGCTTTTTGAAAACTGGCACACTACTAAGAAACCAGAATGTTTTTATTTAATTATGATAATTGTCTATTAACATTCTAATGCATGCTAAAACATTAGAAGCTCTTCTTTGCCTTTCTCCTCCCATCACGACAGATAAATTCATCCAAATTCCCTTCCTTCCAGCTCCTTTCTGGCAACACAGATGAAGTTAAAGAAAATCAGTGAGAAAAAGAAGAGGAGGAGAATCATTTTGTTTTAAAGTGTCATTGCCTATGTTACAAATTCACAAGTATCAAAATACATGAGGACAACTGACGAATTACATATGCTATTCACCAGCAATCAATCCTCACTCCTAGCCCAAAAAAATCTTTAGTTCTCTTTGAAAACACTAAATGCTAAACACATTTCTACAGTTCCTTCTTGAAAGCACTTTGGCCTGATTTCCTAGGAAATTAGCCTTGATGAGATCATGGGACTTTTCTAGGTACAATGATTTTTTAACTTGTTGGCAAATATAATCAAATCTGAGAGTGGGATAGTGATCTCATAGTAGTATATAGAGGCAACTTATGATATCAATAGCTTACGGTGGTAAGGTCACCACACTTTGGAATATCAACCAACATTTCCTCAAATGCACATGCCTTCTGAAATCCAAGCATAAGTCTTGTCAAAAAAAAAATCCCAAAGAGAAGGGTTTGTGCACTTTTATTTTCCCTTTTTTCTTACTTTTAATGAAAGACCTTCCTTGAATTTGTAACAATAAGGAAAATGGTAAAATAGTAGATTTTCCTCCAGAATTTTAAGGACAAAGTGTCACCTGGTTATTCTGGAATTTCTATTCATGTTTTAGTACACTATTATCACAGTTTATGACGTAAGTTTTATATTTCTCACTTACTCATGATATAAGTATTATATACATCAGACCATGTTTTACATATATGAATATGTATATATACACACACATTTGCACATCAATATGTGCCAGTTGAAACATTTCATCTTTACTTAACTAAAAGATTTTCTGTTTGTACTATAACATAACAGTTTAGCATTTCTAGAAACAATCAGATTTTTGAAACCACTGTGAAAGGAAGCTCTTCTATAGCACTTCTTACAACACTCACACAGAAAAGACAAGGTTTAATGGATACAAGTTACTCTTAAGGAGATTCTGATTGCTCACACGAGGAAAATTTTTCACAACAACAACAATCAGGCATTGGAATAACTTCCCCAGAGAAGCGGTGATTTCCTCAACACTGGACACTTTGGCTGGACACAGTGCTGGGCCATCTTGTTGAGACAGTGCTTTTGCTAAGAATGGTTGGACCAGGTAACCCTTGAGAACCCTTCCAACATGGTACTCTTTGACTCTGTGATTTGGAAAATGTTCTTCACTGGAAATGTGGTTAGGAACTGAACCAGCTCACCGGTGAAGTCATGGATCCAAGCATGTTAGCGTTCAAGAAGTGTTTGAACAACATTCTTAGACATTAGGTTTAATTTTTAGGTTGCCCCATGTGGAGTCAGGTGTTGATCCTTGAGTTCCTTCCAACTCAGGATACCCTATGATCCTATGATTCACTATCATGGCTTTCTGGACAAGTAGCAACGAAAAAACACACGCCAAATAGATTTTCCTGGTGAAAACACAGGTTTGATACACACAAAAAGCAGGAACTTGAATAGTTTGCAACACAAAATATATACAAGGAAATTACATACATGTAAGTGCATATAAGCTAAAGACCCAAATAAGGGGAGTAGTCCTATTCCTCACCACACAGTGCCTTTAAATTGTCGCTCTCTGGTTTCAGAAGCAAGGTCTTTACTCCACTTAAGGGATTGCTGCTTTTCTGTATTGTCTTTAGATATATCACAGTGCTGTTCAGCTCTCTCAAACTAGTTGTTCATTGACCACAGGTAGGCAACTCTCTTCTTTGCCTCTTGACATATTTATTGACATAAATACCACTCTGTGTCCTCTCTATTTAATTGCAGTCTATATAAAAAATGGACTCTCCCAAATATGACATCATATGAAAATCTAGGAATATTTTCCAACAATTTCAAGAAAAAATAATGAAAAAAAAAATACACAATCTTAAGGACTGGGATCAGAATTATCTTACATGAGTAACTTAAAATGCAAATTTCAGTAGATTTAGGAAAACAACATGACTAACCTGAGATTCAGGGCCCATTTTGGAAGATAGATGGTTTGTTACGAAATGGCTAAAGAATAACAGGGAACATGCAAAAATAGAAGTATTTTTTCAGTGCATAATTTCCTCTTCAGCTTCCTCCACCTTACAATTAGGTAGTGGAACATACTTAAATAATGATAGGAGGTATTACCACTTCAAGTATAAGGAGGTTATAATTTAGCAACACTACTACTCTGTCGAAAGTCAAGAAATTTAATTCATAATACACCTAAATAAAAGATCTCTCCTTATGAAAATAACATTAGCAAGCGCACTAGCAATAATGAATCCTGGGTTGCACATTTTAAACAGATTCCCAAGAGTAGCAGTGTTGTTTCACTAAAAAAAATAAATTCAGAGAACTATAACATTAGTTCCGTTAAAACAAAATTAATAGATGGCATGAATACATTTACCCTCCCTTAGACAATCCATTTCTTCACATGGACGAGTCCAAAGCACCTTGATGCCTCTGTCTCTTTTAATCACTTTTTCCTAGACAGAAAAATAGCAGAAGTAATGAACCAAAAAAAAAATTACAGATCTCAAATTAAACAACAGAGACCTATTTAAAATTAAAAAAAGTTATCCATTTATCACTACAAATTTGACACTACTGTGCCAATATGAACTAGAATTTCAAACCTTGTGGTCAATGAAGCATAAAATAGATTGTCAGAAATACTGTCTGAAATATGAATCCACTGAAGAAAAATGATTGAAAATACCTAAGATAATTTAAGAGAATCAAAATTGGCTGAATACACCTCTAAAATGTCTCTACCTCCCTTTCCCAATTCATAAATGGTTTTATCCTAGTGACTGTTTCATACAAGTAGTAAAAATAAGCTTCTGATTTTTACATTTGAAAATGCTGTGCATTTCTGTGGAAATCACTTTTTATCTGGAAATTATTTATTCTGTAATAGAAAATAATAGCAAAATAATAAGCTTTCCCTACACTGAAGCAGTCTTCTTGGAAAATTCAAGAGGCTGTGTTATGAAGCCCATGGTGTTGTGTGAAGTAGAGCATTACCACAAAAATGACAAATTAAGAGGCACATTGAAATGAATTTCTTCTAGCTTTCACTCAGAACAGAAATTAAAAAAAAACTTTATGAAAAAAATCATACTTGTTACACGCCAGTTGAAAACAATCATCCCTCAACAAACATCTGAATTTTGGTCGGCCTGAATCCTACAGCACCACATTAAAGCTCATTAAGGATAAAGATGGCTACGGTAAGCTTCAGTGTTTCTCTTACCAGGTTGGTTGCCTCGGCTAGATACCCCTCCATAGGAACACTTCCAGGGTACCTGGACTAAACCAGAGTAATGAAATGCTGCGTACCCCTCTTAGCTCACATTTTGGCCAAGGTGGTTTTGACTCTGCTGATACTCGTCTGCTGGGCTACACCTCTGTTTTGATTATCCTTTTGCTATTTAATGAGAATGCTCCAGAACTAAAGTAATACAATCCTAAAATAAGAGCAATTATGTTAAGAAGGTAAATGATAACAAATATCCCTTTATATATTCCCTAATAAAAACAATAATTAAAAACAACAATTAAAAACAAAGACTATTTAGCAAGTTTTGAGTTTTTCCTTATTCTTAGTGTTCAAAAATGATCGCAAGCTAATTTGGAATATACTAAATAATGGAGGGGTAGGGGAGTCAATATATTCTAACTGTATTTTTCCCTGTAAGAATAAACAGAATCGAATAGAATATGAAAAAGAAATACTGAAACTCGTCTGGGATTATATATAAATAAGCCAAAATTAATAAGGAATGAAACAGCAGCTACAGTCATATTCGAAAAATTTAGAGTTATCTCAGAACACACAACTGTGGCTTCATTCAAAACACGGACAGTCTTGAACACAAAATTCCTGAATTAGTAAGCAATCTCTTTCAGCTTTATTTTGACCAGTGGACAACAGTGGCTGGTGAGGGAAGCATTCAAGACTGCAAAGAAGTAAGATTTGCTGCCTCTGAAAGATGTCAAGAACTCAGGGTTAAAACAACCCTGCTTCTTGATATCAGTACATGGAGAGACGCATTATTTGCAGCAGGAATTGGGGAATGTCTAACCACTGACAGAAAAAGAGCTGATGGGCCAGTAAAATAAAGGGAATGACATAACTGCCCTTTCATTGTGCAGATACTGGAAGGCAGTCTAATGCTCCAGGTGTTTTTTTGACATTTTCCCCTCCATCTCTCCTACTACATTTAGTCCCTGTAATCACACAATACTAAGAACACCTTGGTCCAAAACATTTTCCAGATATGGAATCAGCAAAGGACAAGTTTGAGGTTTTGTTCCCTCACTGAACCCATCTACCAAAGTTTGGAATCCTTCTGCAATATTTACAGTGATTTAGAGGTAGGGCTTTAAGAAGTACAATTAGCCTTGATTTGAAAATCTGAGAGGTAAGCTAGGAATGAGTATCCCACTGCAGCTTTCAGCCTGCATTCAGAGGCAAAGACATCCAATAATTCTCAGCAGTAAGCCCCATGACTAAATATAATGGCAATCTGAAATCTTCATGAGTTTCCATTTAGTATTCTTACGTCGTAAATAGGAACACGATATTTACCAGTGATTGATATCCGAGGAACATAATCTGTCTTACACAAGGTTATTTATTTATGAAGAGTCCTGCAGCTATGCCTGGAGAGAGAGTGGATGCTCTGTGAAATGCAATGGATGTGTGTATATATATGCCCTGTGTTTGGTGTTCAAATTGTGACATTTTATCTAAAATTCCTTGGATGGTGCATCTTCATACAATCTTATGGCAACGGCTTAATGACATTAGCAAAAGAGTGCAGCCAAGAATTCCTGTCTTGTCCTCCTAGTTCAGATTCCTTCACGGATGGGATTCTTCTTACACATAAAAACAACTGGAAGTATTTTAAACACATCTTCTCAGTTTGCTATATCTGCAAACACATCAAGCAGTGAAACACCCCACATGAGCAGGCTTATAGTCAACTCTTACTCTTTTGCTTGAACAAAAGACAAAAGCATATTTGCAGTAAGGTTCGAATTTCATTATTTCTATGAAAGGAAAGTGAGAGAAAGTAATGTATGGGTATCTGTGGCTAACAGCATTTCAAAGTTATCAGCTGTTTAGAGGGCAGTTGGGTCCATTCTGAATACTCAAACATGTTATTTAAAATGTTATGACCTTTAGATTAAGGCATAAATCCTCAGTAAATTCCTAAATAAACTGCAGTAGTGGCAAGGATTCATCTTCAGTTTTTAATTCCTTTGATGAAAGTACCAAACACAGAACTCCTACACAACCTTACTCAAAATATTAAAGGACAATATCCAAAGTTAAGAAAGGCACAAATCTGAAAGTCAGGGAAGTCCTTTGTTTTTGCATTACAATAATTCCTGTGAGGAACATAGGCATAATTAAAATAAATAAATAAATAGAATGTTTTATCTTGAAATACCTCAGACTTCAGAAACATGCCATTTTACCTGAACTCTCGTTAATATATTTGGCACCTATGAAATTACCATCAAGCTCCTTCAAGGCGCACTGCTGTATGGGGTATTTTTATATGCACATCTTCAGGCAAGGACTTGATCTCCCTGTGATTGATAGAGGCACTTACCACAACAGAATCCTAATCAAGATACAGATTCTCTGGAGAAATAAGAACAAATAATAATGACAGTAGTGCTTTAATATCCAACTAAGCAAGAATCATCTCTGCTTTCTTGAGCCAAACATTTTTTTCCCCCTATCATCTGTATGCATGAAATGTTGGGGCTAACTACAAGCACATTCTGGTCTTCTGCAGAATACCAGACAGAACTAAACAGCAGTGTGATGAAATAGCATATGCTTTAGTAAGTCCGGGTTTTTTTCATATAAATACTTTTGCAGTAGAATTACTTGCTTACAGAGCAGAAGGGAGAAGCTTGAAAAAGCAAAGGATTATTTTATCATTTCAAAAAACCAAGAGCCACAGCATTTTAGACCATAATTGAATGTGCTTCCTGAAAATAGATGAACCTGTGAATTCTTGGGGGACAAGGGACTATAAGAACCCAAAAGGATCTTTATGTTTGGAGGTATATCAAATGTGTTGCTTAAGGCCAGTGGAGAATGGCAGATGAAAAGCTAATGGAGAAAGGCTGGTAAGGGGCAGGATTTAGGATAACAAGCCTACCAAATACTTGAGACTATTTGTTGTTCCCCTTCTCCCATGAAGTCCGTAAGACATCAGCATTCCCTGTTAACACCTTCAAAATGCAGAGAAGACACAATGTTTGATGCAGATAAACTCCATATCTTTCAAACTGAAAACACAACTAAAAAGATAAATATTAGATGGAAGGAATATACCTACAATAAACAACTCTGTTGATGAAATGCAATTAGTAATCTTATTACTTGATTCTGGAAAAACATGTTTGTTCAGAGCCTACAATAAACAGCCGCATGTTCCTTCATCAGAAAGTGCAAATCAGCCAACTTAGTTAAGAACTATTCTAAGAACACTTAATAGCATCCAGGTTCAGTGACTGATTTTCTATTTTAAGCAGGAAGAGAGGTACAGCACAAACAATCTGGAGGATAAAAACCTGACAGCAAAATCTCCACATATACCAAAGAAAATAACGTGCCTATGACAGCTACAACAGCAGCAATTTTCAGCTTCTAACACTGTTTATGCAACGCACTTTGCAGTCATCCCTCTTGCATAAATCTGTACATTATAATTTTGCGTTCCAATGAATCGGTTTGTGTGCTCTGTATCTGCAAATGAGCCAGATAATAGGAGTGTGAGAAGTGATTTGTGCTATCAGTGACATCAGGAGTTTTGCAGCTGTAGTTATTAACAGATTTTTTTTCATCCAGCGGCATTGACTAAAATCAATCACTCTGATAACCAGGCATGGCATGAGCTGTCCGCCCTGTCATTTCAATCTGATTAATCACACATGCACAGACCTTTACCTTAAAGGAGCAATTGTTCACATTTAATCACAAAGATATATTCAAGCATACCATCATAGATTACTAAATTTAAGTGCAATTTATGTCTTATAGTTTGGCAAATACGTTTATGATAATATGGTTTTGGCATATAGATGTATTGTTTCGTTCATTTCACAAACATTAAAAACTAATCTAATGTGTTGCACTTTGAATCATTTATCACATCAGATTTTCAGCTTTCGAAGTTTCCATTATACACATCCTTATCTGCAGATTTGTCCTAATAACCCAGGTACAAATAAGTTATTAGTTATTATGCCCTCTTCACACTGTGCTTGCTTGACAGTAGGCACCTTCTTCATCATGGATTAAATTACTTTATTTTACCTAAACATCCTATATTTTATTAACTGGCCATTCTTTTGTTTCAATTTTCCTTTTTTAACCTCAGAACAAAGCACAGCTCTTCCATTAAGAATTATGAGAGACCTTCAGTCTCTTTTGGGTTTTGGGGCATTTTTTTTTTCTCTTTAAAAAGAAAGGCATACAAGAGAGTCCATACACTATTCTAACATTCTGCAAGTAAAAGCAGGCCACCCTGCGAAAACACATTGTTATGCCAATAAAAATGTTGAATTTGAGATCAATTAAACCAGTAGCATATTTGACTCTGAAACACCCTATATTCCAGATATTTCTTGATTAGGCCTAAGCACACAAAAGCATTCAAGTGTCCTGGGGCCCACCACCATTAAGGAATGTAAGTGGGCATAAGTTTCACTTTCAATCCAGAAGCCAACGAAATATAAGAGTAAGCTGAAAATCTGAGTATAAGTCCAAATGTTGTGCTGATAAAATTGCACAAATCCATTATCTTTGGCTCGGTTGCTGAAGTCATATGCAGTGGTTATCACTTGCTATGCATATTAAGCAGGTAATACATTAACATTTTAGCTTCTTCAAAAGTATTAATTCATCAGCATTTCAGAACTAGGTGTATTTTCTGAAAAGCCAGATCCATATGTTAGGAATTAGTTTTTATTTACTGTTTCTAAACTAGATAATACTTATCTTTTAAAATAAATACTTTTTCAAAGTTTGTTGTACTGAGATCTATATATGCAGTAACTGAGTAACATTTTTATGTTTTACATTTAAACAAATAATTTTTAAAATATGTTAATCAAATAAGGCAAAAAACCTTTTAGTTAAAAATATAACATGTTGAATATAAAGTGAAGCTTTCTTTTATTTGTAGCACACTGTACATGAGGCCCCCAATAGCAGGTTCCTGCCCTGACTGCTCCCCAACTGTATTCTCAGGAAATGACAAGTTAAACAGGTTGACAAGCCACTAGTCTCCTGAAGTAGGAGAGAAAGCATTCTTCTGCCGAACAATTTTAAAAGAGAAGCCAAAGTTTTGAAGGCAATCAGAGGCTTGCTTATGCTTAAATAAATGGCAGAGACACAGACTCATGAACAGACTACAAGCAATTACTCAAAACTGCACAGTGCACTTATTTCCTCAGTCCAAAATTGGGATGCAGAAGGATATTGCTTTCCACCACATATCATGCACCAAGAGTATATACATTATAAAGCACCCAGAGGTTCAATTGTCATTCTGTAATGCAATCAACAGGAGCCAGGCAGAACATAACTGGGGTGCAATCGCCACCAGAAGCTTTAATGTAAGTGCCCCTTACACAGAAAAGGCTGACTTTTAAAGACATTCCTCCTCATCACATCCTAGAGTATTTTCCAGAGCAAGAACAGCTGTTAACCTTATTGTGCCCACCCAGTTCAGCAAATCTCTACCACCTTTGCTGTTATAATGCACCATCATCAAGTAGAACACTGGCAATGAACCACACAGCTACCCATTCTTCATGCAGAGTGTTTTACAGGGATACACCTCAACAAGTGATTTTTGGATCTTTCTTAGGCTCTGGAAAAAGATTAAAGTGATGATCTTGTACATATATCCATATTCAAATTGGAAATCTAGAAAAATGCACCTGCAAATCAAAACATTAGTCCATCTAGTATACAGTCCGTCCCCATAGCTGCTGCCATCAAAGAACATGAAAAATACCTGTCAGTAATAAATGAGGATAGTATCTCACAAGTCACAGGTTGTGTCCACACAATTGTCTTCCATAGCTATTAATTAGCCAGTTCTCTCTCATTTTTCCAGCCCTTTTAAAATCGGTTTGTACTTATGACCATTCAAAAATAGCAGAGGTGCATCCCCCAGTTTAAATTCTGTGGTACAGAGGAAAAAAAGAAATGCTGTGGGTTAGGGGTTTTTTTTCCTCCCTCTGTCAAAGCCTACCAGCTCATAGGTCCATGTTTATCCCCTGTGCAGAAATCATCTTTGTATTCACCTCTACCAGAGCACTTCCCATGTTTGTACCCCTTCTGTTCTTTAAAGTTCCAGTCTGTTCAGCCTGCCCTTGGGAACAAAGTCATTTAAGTACACTGATTTCATTTTTTTCTGAAGACCATTTGGTAAAGAATTTGACTGATAATCTGAAGTTCAAAGTAAATTAGATTTAGAAGTCAAAGATCTGTTAATTATTTCATACTATATCACATTTGATTAACTTGATCTTTTTTAGTGCTATGCTGCAGAAGCCTTCTGGAAGAACTCTTTCAAACATTTGGAATTTACCACCTCACCTTCCTGTTTTATTGAATAATCTGTTATTCATAAAAAAATGCTAATCATAACTACCACATTCATCTATTTGATGATAAGAAATTCCAGCTTTTTTTGCTTTTGTCTTTTAAAAATGTTTTTAATGCTCAGGGTTTTCTGTATTCTCTCCAACATTTTTGTATTGTTGATACAATATTGCACTGAGCATTTTAAATGCAATTCCCATTGCTGATATAGAAAGGCATATTAACAGGTTTTCACTTATTTACTCTCATTCCTTATATCTTATACTCCATATATAACTTTTCACCCTGTAATTAGAAAACTGATTTGTTCTGACTGATGAAGAAAAGGAAATGATACAGGACATGATATCTTTCCCTCCGCCTGCTTGAGACCTCACAGTTAGTCAGGAGTCTCTTAAGTTAGGGTGTCTATCTGCAAAAATAAATGAATAAATAAATATGCACATAATGTAGAGTAAAAATGAGTGGCTAATTCTTCTCACAACACAAACAAAAAGTAACTTTTGAATGTAGTATGCCTTTTCAGCCTCTTGAAAAGAGATGCTTTTACTGTACAAACTTAGTTCAAAGAGTAGAATGTTACAAGACATCACAAAAACCATTTACTGCACTGGACCTTCCCTTTTCTACCCAGATCACCATAAGTATCTTTCAAGAGAGGACCCAAGTAGGGATCCATTACCAGGGTAGGAGGAACTTCTCTCAACTAACAGATTACTTTGTTGTCATATACTCTTCCAAATGGGCCCAAAGTCAGAGATTTATCTCATCTGTAACTGTCATATTTAACTAATTTCCTAAATGGAAGGAGTATTTATCAGAACTGAATATGATACTTAATATGGTGTAAGTCATTAATTGAGGAATACTAAATACAATCTATTGCTACAATCCTACTCCAGTCTAATGCAGATCACATAGACAACATGCATTTCTAAGAGTATAAAAATGTTTTTTCCTATTTGACGTATATCAGGAAGTCAATATTGTTTCCACTTCTAAAAATAATCCTAAGTGAAGAGATGTCTGATTTTGGGTTTTTTTTTTCCAAATACACTGACTTTCTCTAGAGTCTGTTAAGGATTTGCCACAAGAAAAACAATAAAGAAAGAAGATGATGCACTGAACCCTCTCATTATGACCTCGTGCGCCAAGCCCTTGGACACGAAGATATTAGAAAGGAAAGTTCTTACTGATTGAGTATGACTAGATGGAGAAAAAAAATTAATACAGAATAGAAAGTAATCTCAGAATCTGTAAACAATATTAATAATTGGTGGAGAGGGGAAAAAAACATATCCCAAACAGTATTTTAAAATAAGGTCACTAAGACACTTTTTGTGCATATTGTTTCATGAATTCATGTAAATATAGACCAAGAAAATCTTGACTAATAATGAGATTAAAAATAGTTTAAAAATTGCATGGAATGTTCTAACTGCTTTGAACTGTCAAGTGAAATGTCAATTGTGAGATAGGCCTGAAAGAGCATGTATAAGCTTTTCTTTTTTTATTTCTTTTTAAATACATTTGTAATTATGACATTACCTAAATTCAACTTCAATAACTGAAGTCGTGATATTGCTATGTATCAGAAGCTGAGCAGGCCTTTCCTTTTAGTTACTAGCAGTGAAATGGTCATAAGTGATATTTTTGTCACGTTGCTGTGTTAAGTCCCAGTTTGTGCTGCATAAATGCACAGAAATTCAGCTGCATTACACTCTTCTCTTTACCCTACCTATCATTTTACTTTTTGCTCTCTTCCTCTCTGTCTTTTCCTTCTAGTCTTTCATCATATGTGAGAACTATGTTTTTATCTCTGCTTGTTGACAGGGAAAAAGAGGCCATAATGTCTGCACACTACCTGGTCCTGAACAAAAATCAGCAAAATCAACATCCAAATAAGGTCCTCTAATTTCATTCTGAATATGAAAAGGATAATTTGAATCACAACACTGCTAATGCTGAAGTTAAAAGCAAGCAACACACATGCCTCAAAAAAAAAATAAAAAAANCCAGTAAAAAAAATATATATATATATATATAAGCCAAAAAAAGCCCAGGATTTCTTATGAAATGACAGAATCAAAGGTGATTTATGCTTTACACCTAATTCTATTTTTTATAGAATAGATTGAAGATAGGACACATCAACCATATTAATATTCAAGCCTATCCCTTTAAGTATCACGCAGTCACTAATCAGAGCTGAAGGGGACTGAGCTTTTCTCACAGTTTTCATTCTTATTTTTAAATGACTTAATTTTGTACTATTTTATATTCAAAACACTTTTCTTTATCTGGCATGTAACCCCTACAGTTCAAGTAGTTAAACAAACAGCACCTAATTTGATATTCTGTAAAATTAATGTCAATAGAGAAGCTGATGAAAAAGAGAAAGGCTTTAGTATTTCATAGGTATTACTAAATCTTGTCCCTTCAGAATTAAATCTTCACAGCAGTCGCTTCATAAACAAGATTCAGGCATTTTGAGGTGTTACTTACATATTCAGGAGAATATATTTTACAAAGCACTTGCTGTGCTATTGATATATAAGCATATATTCAAGAATCTAAGCTAATAGTTATTGAAAAGCAAAGATTTCATCAGAGAATTACAGACCAATTGTGGTACCTGAGGCCAGACGGTGCCCCTGTCCCAACATTCCCGCATGGGCTCTATGTAGTGCCAATGTTCCCCTCACAGAGTTATCAGCTCTGATGCTATCAGCTAAGCTTTTGCTTTTATAATAGACCTACTGAAGCTGTATCTACTGTTTGGTGGGCTTTTTTTTAATCACCACCATTTACTGATTCCCTGTATTTTAGTCTTGTTGTTGTTGTTGGATTTCTGATAATAAGATTCAGCTCATCTCGTCACACTTGAATTGCCCAAGATAACCCTTGCTTTCCCAGGCTAAATAATTCTGGTCAAAACCAGAATTATGAAAATGCAAAAGGGGAATTTTCCAAGTCCCACTCAAACATCTGGACTAACAGGATTTTTATATTGGAAAAACATGTAGAAATTTAAAGCAACTAAGAAGAGAGATAAAACTTATTCTACCAAGTCAGAAAGAGACAATATTAATGTCCTAGCTATTTTTACCATTCAAAAAGCAGTTATGTAGTCGTTTATATGTACTGGGCCCAGCTTAAAGACATATCTTCCCATCAGTTTCAGACAGTTTTCAGAGTCCCCAGGAGTGGTGCAAGTCCCTCCCTCTACCTCAACCCCAGCAGCACTCTGAAAATGGGGTTGCTAAAGTGTGCAAGAGGGAGCTCATAGTCATCAGCACTAATTTGGGTCACTCAGGGTGACTGAGCCATGCCTTGGTGTATTCAAAGCACCATGAGGGCACAGAATGAGAGAAGCCTCGGCTGATGCTAGCAGAGAACAGAGCATCTGAGGATGGAGATGGCCGTGACAGCAGTTCAGAATGAACCTTTCCCCACTACAGCACTGCCTAAGCAAAATCCTTCTATTCATCCAGTGCAGAAAAAGGATCATAAACTCATCACACTGATCTAGCAGAAGACTGAGGGAAGTATCTAATTGAATGCATCAGTCCCACCACACCATATTTATTTCTGCTTCCACTTGCACAAAAAGACAAGGAGTCTTTTTGGCAGGAGACTCTTCCTCCCTGATTTTCCACATTGGTTGTCAAACCACAACAGGATTCACTATGGCAGAAGGAAATGGGCAGTGAGATGCTTCCAAATCTGGACAAGACAAACAAGTTCTTCTAGAACTTCCTAGTTTCTCAGTATAATCTACAACGCTAGCATTTTGATATCAGTCTCTGACATATACATCTTCTCTTTTGAAGGCCACACATTTCACCCACTTTCTCTCTCTTTTTACTGTGTCTGCTTGGCCAGAGAGCACAGAACTCCATGAAGCTCCTTACACCATAGGAGGACAGCAGCAACCACTGAACATATTGCACAGGTTAAATGAAACTTGAATACATCTTTTCTCTGTGAGCTTTCAGAATAAGTAAGAATTCAGAAGGGAGGAAAACAGTGACATGAATAAGAACCATTATAGTTTTTTGAGCATGTCTTGTACCACATTTCTACCTTAGAGTAACCCAATCACCATTCTACTTTTCACTGAAGAACCCTAAACCTCACATTCCCATTCCCTGATCAAAGGTGTGTGCCTGCATGGATACACTGGCTGTACAGAGTACATTGGGTGTACCCTCTTTGTGCCTTGAATTTGGGCAATGCTACCTACCTCTTCCTACAAAAGCATGCTATCAGCACTACGTAGAACCTTCCTCGCAGCAATGGCAATAAATCATTTTAGGGGTTATAAACCATTTGAAGGAGAAAGAGACTTTCCTAACAGCTCATACTGATGCTCAACTGCAGTACATTCCTTTGATTCTGCCCATGAAAACAAACCAAAATTTCCATCCATACTTTTTTTCTTCCACAGGGGCACCCCTTCTCCTGTGGAGCAAAACTTGTTTTGTTAAGAAACAGCATCTTCAACCTCCAGTTCCTCGTGCTTTTGCTGTACCGACATTGTCTCCTCACGAATGAGAAGTGTCTCCCTTTGAGTGCCTTTTTCTATGTAATTTTTTTTCATTGAATTGCCAGCTCAGACACAGAGAAGCAACTTTGAGTAGAGATGTAATAATAAAATCACTCCAGAGGCAGCACTCTCTCCGTATGCATACCAGTGGAGTTTATGTTATGCTCATAAAACTTGTTGGAGCTTTCTTGTTTGTTTTCCACAGAATCTGGGAAAAGTTACACAATCTTTAATACAATAATATCATTCAATACAATAAGAAAAAATTATCCTCCAAAAACTGCTCCTTTACCTATTCCACCATTTGATTTCTCTCTTACGGATGCTGCTTTATACTTATCAAGTTGGTCTAACCTTGTTTGTGCCATTGGGCTGGTGGCAGATACCTCAATGAGCCACACACAGAGGCCCATCACAGCAACTTCCCCTCAAGTGCATGCTGCACTGCAGGGATCAGTGCCCCAACATGCATAAGAGTGCTGAGAATCATGTGACAGCTGTTAGATTTGGGAAAGTTTAGGTGACAACACTTCCCACCCACCTTCCTCACCTGTGTGGGACCAGAGCAGTGAGGCAAGGCTGCTGGTTAGACCACATTGACAAGATGAATGCACACCCTTGAAAAAGCCCCGGTCCTATTGACGTCAAAAAGCAATGGATTGGGTCTCCTGTCAGACACAGAAAGCAGACATCTGCTTCACTGCAAATGCTAAGAGGAATTCATTATGTCAAGCATAGTCTTATTCCAAACCAAACACTATTAACATCTGAAGTGTTTAAAAATTTTAACTGATATTAAAATTCTCCTCAGTTCTCTTCTTGATTTTCTGTGTTAAATAATGATAAATGTTCAAAATCATTTTTTTATTATTTCTTATTCTTTTATTGTTAAATTTTGTTGAGGCTTTTTGACACTTTCCCTGTGCTGCCCCCCTCCTCATTCTATGCATTTCTCCCCCCTGCTGTGTGCATCTGCTGTGTCTCTCTCTCACTTGCTTTCTCCCTGCTGTGTACATCCACTATTTCTCCCCACCACTCCTCTGTGTATGTTTGCCATCTATCTCTCTCCCCCTCCTGCTGAGAGTGTTCACTGCTTCTCCCCCTCCCCCCCGTATGTGCTTCCAACCCACATCTTCCTCTGCTGCTGCAGTGCACGAGCCTTTTCTCAGCAACTCCTACAGGCATTCACGCACACCTTCCTCTGCCTGCTTTCCCTCATGCCCTCTCCTCTATTTTTCATCCCCTCCTTTGTGCACCCTTTATCCCTGCTCATCTTCATACTATTCTCCCTTCCATCTTTTTGATATTCTGGTTCCTTCTATCTCCTTATCTGCACCACTCTTCTCTCAGTCTCCCCTTTGTATCATTTCTCTCCAGTTCTCACTGATCTGTTCTCACAAATTGATTCTACAGGAAAAATGTTCTTGTTTGCAGGGGTGTGCAAGCCCGCACTGCAAACCATTCAGCACTGTGTCAAATCTGAGGTAGTCAGCTTAATTTGCAGAAGAATCCTTGCTTCCTGCCATCATGCACACAGGGTAAAGTCTCCCAAAACACTTTCCTTTTTTTCCCCTCATATGACTGTGCTGCAAGGTTCATTTGCATGTAATGCAAAGTATTCAAGATATGCCTTTGCATATCTGCAAGGTTCTTATTGGCAAAAGAAAAGGATCTATTGTGACACTAATCCTAACTGTTGCAGTTTCAGTCACAAAAAACTAAACATTCTTTAATTGGTATAAAATAGTGGGGCAGAATCAAATCCAAATGCATGATATGATTTTCCATCTCCCTTTCCAACTAATGTATAATAACAGTGACTTCGTCATTCAGTGATCAACTAATTGAGTCAGCTCTCTTCCTTCTCCTGCAAAAATTTCAGCAACTTGCTCTCATTTTCAGTGTCCAAGTAAGTCACTTGAAAAATTTAAAACTGATCACAAAACTCATCCTCCAAGAGCTCCAATAGGGATACCTACACAACCCTGTACTTTCTCATTCAGGATTAACCAATGCTGTCTTCCATTTAGCTAATCACTTATATGACTTATGCAGATCCCCAGTTTTCCACTTTTGACTATTAATATTCAGATACTAATTACCAGATACCCAGTACAGTCAGATGATCTAAAGCAGACCTCCTTGGTCTAGAAATTCATTAATTTTAGCAAAGATAACGTCTCTGCCTGGCACAATGCCCCTTTAGTAAACCCTTCTAGCATTTATCCCACTTTGAATTATTTTCAAGCCTTAAATATTTATATTTTCTGTAAAATCTGTCCTGTTGTCTAAGGCCTCGTTTAGATTTCACTAGTACACATAACAGATTTGCTATATGCTCAAATCTACCTATTTTATTTTATTTTATTTNTTTTATTTTATTTTATTTTATTTTATTTTATTTTATTTTATTTTATTTTATTTTATCCTACAATAACATACTAGCTCTTTTCCAAAGTCAAAGATGAAAATTATGCAATGTTTGGGGGAAAAATAGCAGTTAATTTTCATCTTGTCTCTGCTAACTTTTACTTAGGTGTCTAATCTGTTGACCTCCACTTAATTAAGTGGAAGCCAAGTCTAGTCACACCTCCTTTGTCTCTTTTGTTCATCGTTGTCACCTTCACAGGTACCTATTTTGTTTGGGATAAAAGTCCTAGGCAGCTTGCTAAGTGTCCTAGGTCTCCTCTAGTGCATCTTCCTCTCCCATCTCCTGCAGGTGGTTACCTCTAGCCGCAGGGGCACCATGGCACAAGCAGGGTTACTGGGGCTCCTGAGGACTTGGTGCTTTCAGCCTCTGAAATACTTCACAGTTATTTCATAGGCGAGGAAGCTGCTCTTGGTTGTGTTACTCCCACATGTCTGTGGTATGTCAAACCTAGAAGCACTAACAAAACCATACCAGAGGCTGGCATTTGAAAAGGCATATACCCATGATCCTGGCATCCACACATCTAAGTCTTGCTCAGGTTTTCTAGATCATCAGCTGCTTTAAAACAGATGCTCTCACTGCTGGTTTTTGACTAAACAGTAAACCCTGAACTTGACTAAATAGTTTCTGCTCTGATTTTTTTCAAAGTCTTTTATAATTGTGGTACTTTACTAGACAAATTCTGTTGAACTGTGATTTGAAAAGATTTTCAGTAACATCCCCGGTATCAAATTTACTTTCATCACAGAGGTCACTGCTAATCTCCTTTTTTTTAAAGAAAAAAGAAATTGGGCAGAACTTCATATGCAAATGCAGAAGCACGCCTGGTTTACATTTTGAATTAAGTCAGTAAATTTAGTTTTAAGAGTGACTTGTCAACATCATTGTAGCAAGAGGAAATTTTGGCAGTTGCACAGAAAAAACGGATGAAGGATTTAGTGCTTCAAATATGACCTGGGCTTGAGAAATAGGCTCAGTTGGTGAATGCTTCTGTGAAAGTGATCAACACAAAAATGGATAACATTGCCACTGATATTTTTATCACACAGTTTGAGTGTTGCACTCCAAAGAGATAATAAGAATGGTCCAAAAGATCAAAGTTCCTGTCACAGGCTTTCTGCACTTTCAAGGAGATGATGGCGCATCCATTTATACATGTTTCAATGTTTGGAAATGTTCTTTTTCTTTCTTTATCCAAAGAACTTTAAGACTCATCTACATGACATTGTGTTAATGAATAGATTCTACAGAGAAGGACAAAATAGGCAGGTCCATGCCTATACATGAAAGCTTAAAAAGAAAACTAGGATATTTCTAATAAAAAGAACCTTAGAAACATGAAAGAACAGTGGGAAAATATTACAGATATTCTTTTCCACATAAAAACACCTGCAATATTTTTGTTACCTTACTAAAGTTAAAAGCTCCATTTGTATTTTAAAGAATAAGTTGCCACCATGTCCAAACAAGACTAAAAGTAATTTTTATCTTGGTCATCTAGAAGCAGGTCAAACCAGTTTGAATTTCCTGTTTCTTTTGCCAAACAAATGCTCTTCATTTGAGAATAAATTTCCATGCCCTGACGGAATAAGCAGCTCACAGGAGAGTGATCTAACAAAAATGACTGAGGCTCAGGATATGAATGTAAAACTGATTGCTTGACCTGCTCTGCAACACAGTTTGTATCATGCATATGCACCTGAGAAGCTATTATGATTTGCACATCTTCTGTCTGAATGACTGCCATTCTATCTGTAATAACTTCACCAGTTAAATCACCATCTGTTTCACAGGCTTTCTAATGTTTATATCTCCCTTTTCGGTCCTAGGAAAAGAACAAAATTGTTTTCCTCTACTGCATGAGAAGAAATATCCCTGCACTCAGCTGGGGAGCTAAGCTAACATATCTTAACTATATCTATCAAACCAAAACAGATTTTAGCATTCAAATGAACCTGAATGAAAACCACTATCTGCTACCCCTATAGAGGGCAAGACAGAACAAGAAACACATTGCATGTTTTCCTTTGTCCTTCCATCCCATCTGGCAAACCTGTTTAAATGCTAATGTAACTGGTGATAATGAACATACAAAAAACCAGAACCCTGACACATACCAATAGAAATGGCACAGCATTTACAAAGATCCCAAATAGATCCCAGGTCAACATAACCAGAGGAAATTTGGATACTCTCAGATAAGTTATAAGCTTTGTAAACTCTAGGATCTGTTCTTCCCTGAATTATTAACTGGAGTTTAGACAGCTTCCATACTGCTGGTTAGTTCTTCATTATTAAAAGGAACACAAACAATACAGTAAACCAGACATCTCTCCAAAACTCAAACACCAAACAAAGCCAAACCCAAAAAATCTAAATTCCAATGAAGCTACATTTGCTAGCCTTGCCTGCAAAGCTCAAGGAAATAGGTAACATGTCCTCCACCATCGGGGAAGTCAGCAATCACATCTCTTACATTTTTACTACACAATCATAAATGCAGACAATGCTGGCACCTGCTAAAGATAGCTCAGAGATTATGACTGTGCAAGTCAGAGACTTACAGAAGTCTGGCAGGAGGGGGCTCTAAGGGAATCTGCAAAAGATGTATCAATATGGATTTGCAGAAGAATCATGGAACAGTGAGAATTGCTAATCACCTCTCAGGACCCTGGACTGAAAAGTCAGAGTAGAAACATAGTGACTATATATAAAATCTTTCACAATGGGCAAGATTAGGATTAATCAGTTTGTCTCTCTTTATGCCTCTCCTTAACATCGACAGGATCTCATGGGTTCTTTTAATGCTGAAAAAAAGTGTTAATTAAAGTAACACGTGCACATTAGAAACTAACCACTCACAAAAGGAGCTTCTGCTATGTTTCTCTATTACTCAATTTTACTGACACAAAGAAAAATTACTTTCCACTAGTTGTTTGTTATAGTCTGCTCCCTTCCCTCCCCATACAAGCTCAGAGGGTTTGCAATATGGTACCATCAGAAAGCACAGAGGCAAAACGGTTTTGAAATCACTTTCCTAATGCACATACATCCTTAGTGATCCTCTCCCTCCATGGTCCCACATGTGCTTCTTGTGTTGGTAAGATTTAAAATTTGCTGGGAACAGCCCTCATATCCAGGATGGATAAAATTTTCAAATAAAACAACAATTGAGCAACCAGCTCTTTCTCTCCATACAACAGTTCTACCCTCTTCAAAATGTTAAAGAGCCTTCAGAGCATTTAGTTGACATCTTAGAGATATAGGCTTAACACCCGTTTGCTGTAACACTGAATTATGCTGACAGAAAAGACAACAGCCCAGAAATCCTCTTGCCTGACCCCAAGCAAGATGGGGCAAAACCACACAATGGCACAACAAACACAAGGAGGAGCCCCAGGAACTCACATGATCCTTCTCTTGCCCTGAGGCACAGTTACCTACATCTGCCCTTTCCCCAGCCAAAAGCTACCCAACCTTTTATCAAAGGCTCCCTGATAGCAACAAACACTTTGACACACATCCTGAAATAGTAACTTCAAGTCTGAGTCACCTCTACCACAGCCATTAACCAAAAACATTTCCTAGCAGCCAAGCAAGAGTTAAAGCTTTTAAAATTCTCACTGGCAACAGCTGCAAAAGTTGCCAGCACAAAAGAGAGGGAACAAGATGGGAACTAGTTCACAACAAATCTTGATAAAATAATGGTTGAGAAAGCAAAGCTACTCAATAAATTAAAAACAAAGAAATCTCAGGGAAAATTAAGAGCGAAATTACTACGGCTCAGAACTTCCTTAACCTATTGCTATAAGATAACAGGAGTTCTTATGCTACTTTAAAAAAGCCACAGAGCATTCTCAATGGAGAGTTTCCTGAGAATCTGAAGCCAAAGCAAAGCTCCCACAATAGTATTCCAGGACCAAAAGCAGGGCTCTACAAGCTTGGAGATGTTAACCTCTCTTTCTTTTCAAATTCTTTTTAAATTGCAAGGTTAGTAGTAGGGAGAGTATCTTGGGCATGCAGTGTTTTATCGTGCCCAAGGAAAAAAGTTCCAATTGTTCAAGAGGAAGTTGGAAGCTGGCAACACTACAGTGTCTTCTCATCTGCAAAAGGAAAGAATTCATGTACAAAGTCTATGTCTTCTTGCTATTAAATCAAGCAACAGCTGAAAAACTCAGCTACATGAAGCAACTCTACTCATCTTCCTTGTAGTCACCTTCAAAAGTCACCTAAGATTTTGAAGAACGGGGCACTAAAACAAATGTTCAGTGTCTTTAAAAATGTCCAGAAATGAATGAGCTGCCAGACTCATCAATTTCTAGAAACCAAGGTGACAGAACTATCAAAGACCAGAGAAGTAACCACTACATTGTCTTGCCTGACCTTCTGTGATGATGTGCAGAGGAATGAAGGAGCCACAGGCCTTATTACAGGGAAAGCATTCTTTGTTCTTGTAGCTTTCAAAACAAAGTACAATGATCTTTTCCACTGCAGCTGAAGCAATTCTATCACCAGTGTCATTTTTTTCTGATGTCTGAGCTGCCTACTTCAGAAACACTTCTCTGCCTAAACACAAAGAGCCACTGAAAAGACAGAACATGGGTAGCTAGGCTTTTGTCCACAAACCCAGTTGCAAACTTTGTGTAAAGGAAAGATGCATAGTGAAAGTAATAGTGATGGGCTGCATATGGCCATGTTCATTTGCTGCCTGATGCAAGTCCAGATAGGGAGGCAGCAGGCACAGAGTCCAGGCCTCTTGCAAGGCTAAGAAGCCCGTTTCTTGGAACAAGAAAATGGGATAAACACACACACAACTTGACTCCCTGAAATCTGGATACCACTTTTTTATTGGCACTCAATTGCCCTGATCATGAAAATGAGCTGGAATAGTCTCTTAGGACAAACTGTCAGAAGCCTGCTCTGTACTTCTCACTGCATTTCTACCCACTGCCTTCACTGCAGTCCTGGCCTTCTTGCTCCTCCTTTGTCTGAGGGTTTTCTTCCCCTCTCCTTTTGTTTCTCAGACATAAAAAGAGAGAAAGAAAGATGATGAGTGACCTGAGGAAAGAATCAATCTCAACACTCAAGAGAAAAGAGGTCTGACATGGTTGTCAGTAGATGGTACAAAGAGGATGATCTATAGTGCTTAGTGTCCAGATTACCTGTCCTGAAGCAAAAGAACATTTTAAAAATAATTATTCTTAGAGAACAAACTTAAAATGTGACATCCAAGCCAAACATACAGGGAATAATTCACGTACAAGTTATCTGATAGCAAATTAACCAGCTTTACCTATTTAAAACCAAATTGAGCTCCTTAATAAACCTTCTAATTTATATGAAAGTTTTAGAAAACGTAGAGCAATTCTTACAGTAGTCATACCCAGCTACAATACCCAAATAATATAATCATCAATTTACGATCAGACTCTCTAACGATAAGCTTTTGCTTTAAACATGTGCAAGAGGAAGCCAAATTTAAGCTAGTTTAAATTTGAAACAAGAAACAGGTAGTCAGGGAATTATTATTGATAGTTTTTACTTCCTGAGATCAGCAAAGAATCAATAACATTTGGAAAGAAATTTCAAAAAAATATATTTCTTATGAATTTTTTTTTAAAATAGGCATAGAAAGACAAGAATAGCAATGGTTAAGACTGCAACAAAAAAATCTGACACATCAAGGAACATTTAAGCTAAAATTTCAACTGTCTTTTTTAATTAATGTATTTTACCTCTTAAAAGACATATCACTGGCACAAAAGAAGTTAAACTGCATTCTGTTCTCAATTGCCTGTCATAACCTGTCAATTCACAGTGAGATAAAATGAAATGGTATCCGCAAGTGCTGAAACACTAGACCACTTATTAATCACTCTGCTTTTAGAACAGTTTTCTATTGATATATTAGGAAACCTAATTTTGTTTTACATGGAAAAGCATGTGTAAAGTCAATAGCAAACACTGTGGAGCTAAAATATTTAATGCTTTTATATGCAGCATAAACTGCTGTCGCAATTAAAGCAGCAGATGTATAGAGCAACAAAAGTAAAACAGTGCTAAGTATTAAAAATCCTAGGAAAAAAATCTTACAGATTAATTACAAGATTCACCATATTGAACTCCAATGTTCTCTTTTGTATATACCTCACCATCTTTACCCTGTAATTGAAATCACAAACTTCCCAGATAATATTACACATATATTATGCCTATTCCTCTTCACCTACACCTAGACTTGCATAGCTACAGCTCTCTCTATATTAATTTGCTACTGTTTTTGGATATTGACATAATTTTTTTAAATTTCATTCATTATAAGGTTTATTCTATTTTCTTGGCAAAGGGGCAGAAATTTTAAGGAAGCATTGGAAGCAACACAGCTCTTATGCAGAGTAAGATGTGTACCCCTTGTGTTTGTCTGCTACCCCTGTATCGACAACCGCCTACTTCTCCCTTGGGTTTATTAGAATAAGCAAAGTCCCTTCCAGCTACTTATTGGTACTATCCTGCTTCTGTATAGGTCACCTGGTAAAATGGGAGACAATTAAGTGCTTTATATGCTTACTGGCTTAGTTTCTTAAAGATCACTCACCTTTAAAGGATCCTGGATTACAACTGCCTTCCCAAACTAGAAGTAAAGCATGACTGTAAGCTGTGCCGAAGTCAAATTCAGTAACCCAGTAGCCCTGTACAAATCTCTTTCCCTAAATATCATGACTCCCAGATCCCAGCTGTTAATGGACCCAGCTGTCAAAATTCCCCCTACACCCCTTTTACCAGCAGTGCTGCAGGCAGTTCCTCCCAGCCTGACGCACAGTGCTTGTGAGGTATCCAGGCAGCAACTTAAATTACATTTAATTTCAGCAGGAAAGCCCTCTCATGTGTAACAAAGAAGGTATCACAATACCTAAACTTAATCCTTTTTACCACATTGCCCTACATTTCTTTGGGTCCATGACTTAGAGTAAGAGGTGACTGCATGCAATTTCCTGAGGATGAAAATGACTGATGTGTAACTGGCAAATAACACCTTAAGTAAAAAGTGATAGTCCACCATTACTTTGTTGAGACAAACAGCAATGACCTTTCCCTAAAAGGGAAGAAATCCCTTTGGAAAGAAATCCTCTCACTTCACAATACCTCCAGTGCAGGGAGAATTTTTTATTTCCTCCCCCTTCCCTTTGGGACTGCATTTTTCCTCAAGAGCAAACACCTCCTGCTGCCACCTTCCTGTCAGATGCATTTTTGGCTGAAACATGGCAGACAGCACCCTCAGAGTAGAGCCAGGATCCTGTCCTTGTGGTTGCCATGGCTCAGTAAAGCAGACAATAGCAATGCCAGTGCTCAAGGACTGTCTGCATCCCTGTCTTTTTTTTTTTT